>CM038468.1:25831921-26089268 GCA_021464415.1 Lonicera japonica
AGAAGAAGAAAATCAACAGCCCTTTAACCTCTCTCTCACAACAAGATGAACTCTCCCACAATCCCACAGAAAGAAGAATATTTCTCATGCTTAATCTATGAATGATTTTATCTATATAACAATATAATAGAGTCCATCAATCTAGATAAGGTAACAAAAATCTTACGTAAATAAGGAAACTATTAACAAGGTAATAGAGACCAAAATAAACAAGGAAAAACCAAGTTTGATAAGGAAAACATATTTCTCGCCCAGGCTGCAAAACGACTTTTGCACTTTTCCCGCGTAACTGCAAAAGTGCTTTTGCACCATTCCAGAATGCAATTTTCTGGGTGCAAAAGTGCTTTTGCACCTTACCAGAACCGCAAATCCTCTTTTGCACCATTCAAGCGAACAATATGATTTCCCAATAAAACTCATCTTTTTCTTGGGTTTGGAATCGAGCAAAAAACACAACATGCCCTATGCTACTGTATAATCTTACATTTTCACAAAGTAAAAACAACTTACGTGTAGTCCATCATAGTTATATGATACTTCAATTTGCTCAGATTCTTTTACTACCCAAAAAAAATATTTATTAAATCCATTTTGTACCCCATATATAGTTCTGACATATTTCTTCGTCTCACTCTCCCAAGCACACTCTACCTTCGTTCCTATTGGAGATTTTTGGATCTGTGATATATTAAAGGGACATTAAGGCATCATATGAGAATTTTTTAAGATAAGCACAGGCTTTTGCAGTCCATCTAAGAATCCATCATAGCCATAGGGATGGCAACGAGACGGGTTTGGCCAAACCGAAACCGCTTATAAACCGTCCAACCCGAACCCGCTCCAACTCGGTGCGGTTTTATTTCCTAAAACCCAAACCCGACCCATCTCACCATGACCCGACCCGTGGTAATTATAGTATATTATAAGGGCATTTAAGGAATAAAATACTATTCGGGGCAGGGAGGTCAAATGGGTTAATTTTGTGCAAACCGAACTCACCCCAAAGATGAAAAAAAATCTGCTTCTGTTGAATCTTAACTATTAAAAGAGAGTTTAGCCAAGGTTAGTCATTGTAGGTAACTATCACTACTTTTTTTTAATTATTTTTTTTTCAAATTAAATGTATATGAGTAATATTACTATTATTTGATCTCATTTCAATTTGACAGATGTGAAAAGCTTAAATTCTTCTAAGTGAAACAACAAATATACATAGGGTATATACACAGCAATTTCAGCTATGACAGAAAAAGAAAAGGTCATTATACTGCGGACCTGCGGATATATCAAAAAAGAGATAATAAATCCAACCACAAATCTCACATGGAAACATGATATAGTTACAAGAATGAATGTTTTAAAGAACTTGTCATGACCATCCATCCCATGAAAAACATAGTCCTAATTCAGCTATTTAGGATGAGGATCTAACGAAATATCTGGGACTTAATAGGGGCTGTAAAATAAACCGACCCGCTTCAACTTCAATTGGATCAACTAGATACGACATGAAATTAAGCCTGATTCCCTTTAGTCCGGAAACTTAATCAATTTTCTATGAAACTTCTCCTTAATCATCAGAGGAGTGTAGAGGGGAGCTTGGGGTGGGGGGCTGGAGGAGTCATCATAATTATGTTGTGCATATACAAAATATGAAGGAAAAAAAATGCATACCCATGTTGCAGTTCAATGTCTTAATGAAGCATGCTTTATTAAGATTTATAGAGTTTGCAAGTCTCACCGTAAAAATATTTAGTACAATCATTCATTTAATTCTACTTTATGTGAGTTATCAGTGTATCCTAATCAATGCTTCATAGGGTGGTCTATACTACATTACTATTGCTTATCATATGGGCCATTATCTAATTGAATCATTCCAGTCTTTCTATTAAATTAGTTCCCATCCATTCTAAGCTAATTCGGTGGATGTATTATGATAACTTCTTAAAAACAAGAGTAATCTATAAAAATGAGTTACATGTACAACATAATCTAATCTAGTATAAATTAAAGTAAAATAATCTATTAAAGCAAAAAAAAAAGCCATAAATTGAAAACCCCCCAAAGTTGGAATTAGAACAAACCCCCAAAACATAGAAAACTACAAAAGCCCTAGATCGAATTAATGTAAAAGAAAATCGAAATAACCCCCAAATACACACTAAGATCTGGAAATACAGTAGATATATATATATATATATAGAGGGATGTATATATATAAAGAGAGAGAGATTGAGAGATGAAATTGGTACCTGTAGAGAGGAAATCACTAGTTGGAGAGATCGATTGAGAGAGACACACAAAGCAAGAGAAAGAGATAGAGAGAGATAAACACATCGATTAGAGATAGAGAGAGAGACTGTCCACTTTTGATTGATAGATAAAATATCCATTTTAATTAAAAAAAATTCCCACAAATAGTGGCCTGAGCGCCAAAATTAATTGGTAGCGGGAATGAACCCGGGAAATATTTGGGAGCAAAATTTAATTTGAGTTTTACGACATCTTTCTAAGTGTCATTTAATTGATATAGATTTAACCACGTAGCATAGTCTGTTGTGATATTAAATTCGACGACATGCATTGCGAAATTGTTGTAAATAATTTAACGATATCTGCAATTTGTCGTAGAATACCATCTTCCACAATACTTAAAAAATATTGTCGTGGGTTTCCATAGGAAGGATTTTTTAACAACATTTATTTTCAAAATGCCATCCTTATGCATATTTAACGACATTTTGAGACTAATTGTCGTCAAAAGTGTGTCGTAGAAAGGCTTTTTTCTTGTAGTGTTAGTGGGGCCTCACGTGATCAATCGTTTGTATGAGAGCTTGGGTCTTTATGATGTTGGCTCCCCCAATGTTGTTCATGTCTTTTGTAATCAACTCAATGCTTCTCCCCAACAAAAGTTCTCTCTCTCTAGTACTAGAATAATGATACACGTGATATACATTGGTGCGTGATTTACTTGAACCAAGAGTAAATATCTTTGAACATTATTGTCAATTTTATGATTTAGTTTTCTTTCAATTTTTGATCTACCTAATGGTGATAAATATATTTGGAATGTAAATAAAAAAATATCCTATAAAACATAAACTTTGTTTGATTTGTCGGCTAAAACTAATTGAACATAATATGAGACCGAAGTTGCAAATATTTCTAAAGCACAATTATCCTATAATAGCAATAAGACATATTAAGTTATGTTCTTCTAGTTAAAGTTTTGGCAGACATATTACAAGAAACATAAATATATTATTAAATAATATGTAGATATATTTTATTGCCTAGACATAATAATTAGTAGACATATAAATAATATGTAGATATAATAAAACAATAGACATGTATAGTTATAAATAGCATGTAAATATAATAGAGTAGTAGACATATAAATAACATGTAGATATAATAGAATAGTAGACATGTGTAGACATAAATAACGTGTAGAAAAAATAAAGAAATAATTAACATGTTACTTCATAGTTCATAAGCATGTTTTAGGTACATAATTTTAAATTATTTTTGACTACATATGTTTTTACTTGATAGTTGATATATATATTAAACATATTACATTAGGAACATGTGTTACTTTATTTGTCAGTTTAATGAAGAATTGGGTCGGTGCGAGTTATATCCAAAATAATTTATTTGACCATGTTGGAGATTGTATTTCTTATTTTTTTGAAAAAAAATGGTATATTCCAATTCTTTATATCAAAAATTTGGGTGGGTCATGGTTTTTTTTAGAGCATGACAAATATTTTTTGACCCATCTGTTTAAATGTGGGCTTTTATTTTCTCTGTTATTGGGCTTCATTTGTTTTGTCTTTACCTTTATTTCATGGCCCATTTTTATTTTCTACATTTGGATTTTATTATGCCAATGTTTAATGGAACAATATAATTTCTCCATTTTTGATCATCAGAAGTCAAAAAGCCTCATTTTCTTTGCTTATTTTTTACACATTGCTAGCACCATTTTTTTCTTTTTTCAATTGTTCAACAATGGTCTACGCAAGATTCTCGATGAATCCAGTGTAATTATTTCATTGATTTCGATTCATACGTTCCCATCTTATATTTTAATTTTTCAATTGCAAATTTATTATTTCTTCATTAGTTTGTATTTGCACCTCAATCCATCCAGTTCATTTTCAAATCTCCATGATCGTACCTTTTCTATTCTCCATCTTTATGCAATTTAAATTAAGTTTTTATATGCAATTTTATTCTTTTATTTTTTTAGTGATTCATGTTTTGTTCTTGTAGAATGTTTCATTCTTGTGGTCATTCCCCTTCACATGTTTGCAATATATTTGTGTCCTCTCCGTGTACTCATATCATACATTTTGGAGTGACGTTCCTTACTGCATATTTTACTTGGTTAAGGTCACATCAGTTGTCAAGTTTCAAATTTCTTTATTATCATATTTGTTGAATCTAAACTTATCTAACTTTCAAATTTAAATTGATTGTTAGTTGTTATTTATTTTGATTATCCGTTTCTGCTAAATATTTATTTTTTATTTTAATTATAAAAATTGTTTTTAAATTTAGTAATGGAAATATTAGAAATTTGTTTATTTATTATTTATAGTTAATTTAAATTCAATTTGTCCTTAATTAAAAAGTTGTCCTTAAAACTAATTCTAAAAATAGATTGTCTTTCATTAGAAAGATAGTAAGAGATTTGTTTGAAAAAAAAGCCCCTAAATAAAATTATGGCTTTGCCCCGGTCACAATAACACCCATTTTTTGATTGGTTATTATTTTCAATTCTTTAAATATTTTCATATTTTAAATTCTCGTCAGATTCTACTAGACATATTTTAACTAATTATGACTCACAAATAACTTATTTTTTAATACAAAATTTCAAAAAAAGGGTCAAAATAGTACATTAAAAATCTTACTGCAGTTCAAAGTTTCCACTATATTCGATTTTCTGCCGTATAAATTTCCTTATATATAGTGAAGCTATGAAGCCCTAGCTTTTTTAGGGTTTTGAGGTTTGAGAGAAACAAAAAGCAATGGAAGCACCATCTTCAAAAAACTACACAACAAGGACAGTCAGATATAAGCCTCAAACAATTCCACACGAGATCATTGAGGAGATATTCTTTAGACTCCCAGTCAAGTCTCTGTTGCGATTTAAGCGCGTTTGCAAACAGTGGTTCTCTACAATATCAGATCCCAATTTTCACAAGAGAGTATCGGGGTCCGTATTACTCATTAACAGAGAGACTCACACTTTTTGCACTATTGACGATGATAAAGCTCTTGTCAGTGATGCCTTTTCTGTGCCGTGGAGCAATTCCAAGACATATCCTAAGGAGCATGTTGTCGTCTCGAATTCCTGTAATGGAATGGTACTCGTAGCTTTTGGCGAGTCATTGTTCTTGTTCAATCCATCCACTCGTTATTTTGTCAAAGTTTTAACACTTGACCGCTTGGAACACAATCGCTATGACACTGTTGTGGGACTTTGTTACGACACGCATGCTAATGATTACAAGGCTGTAGTAAGGTTTGCACTCAAACCGCCTACTTACGCATGCCTTTTTGTGGTAGCTACATGTTTGAAAACAAAACAATGGACAAGGATTAGTTTTCCTTTCACTCAAGTTTGTGCGGTAAGGGATGGGCCTGTGGTGAATGGACTACTACATTGGACAGTCTGTGGCTCGACCCATGTTAAATTTCGCTTTGGCTGCCGAAATATCATAAGGTTTGACCCTCGCACAAATAAGTTCGATGTTTTTCCATCACCAAAATCCAAGTTTGGGAATGTAAACGAGATTGTTGGTCTTGGAGTTCTAGGCGGATGCCTTTGTATGGCACGTGCAGATAATGAAGATCAAGGACGCGTTGAGATACTGACAATGAAGGAATACGGAGTGGTGGAATCTTGGACTAGTATGTTTGTCTTGTCGAATTTGAGGAGGATGAATCCCTATCATGAAAGCTTGACTCCGCTCCTTATTACAAAAGATGGCGAAGTTCTGCTAATATTAACGAGTTTGTTGAGACATTCGATGAAACTATTTGCGTACAATCCTAGAACAAAGTTTCGAAGGTCGATTATTTCTGGATTCCCTTTTGTTGAAGGAGTTTCGTTCATGGAAAGTTTAGTCTTGCCCACTGGCTACGGTTGGGATCCAATACAACACGGTAAGCTCGGGCGAATAGTAGAGTTCAGAAGCTGATTCTATCTATAATAGTTTTTCTGTCTTTGCATGAAGGATATTTTGTGAGTTCTTTTTTCTTTGGCGTAGTATTTTCTTTATGTGGTGGCTGTGGGATGCAAACTTGCTTTTACCGTTTTTTTTTTCATAACATAGAAAGGCTTAAATTAAGTACAGTACCAGATTTATGCAATACGAATGGCTCTGTGTATCACAATACTAGTCGTTGTAACCAAATCTTTGATGTTACAATTGATTGTTTCTCTAATTGTTTCGGCAATTGTGTTGCTCAGTTGCTCCTGTAAAATGTAAAATTATACTGGCCATTATTTGCACAATCAAGATGCAGATTTAGCTAATTAAGTTACTGTGGAAAAGTTAAGCGATTTTGAATATACCAATGCAGAATGATGATCAATTACAAAATTACCGACAATAAATTCTGGTTTATGGGATAAATAATTGAGAGGAGAGTTCAAATATTGCACCAATTCCGGACGTGAAGAGCAGAGAAAATCTAAAACCAGAGCTTGTATACCATGTTATCAAGATCAATTTTTGGGAGACATAAATTTTGGAGATGCTTTGAAAACAATAATTTGTGTATCTGTCAACAACGAACTTTGTTAAAAAATTATACTCCTAATGGATCCAGTTTACTAACCAATGTACAGGCGACATGTCACTGTGTCTCTTGACTGTGTTCCCAACTCACGTCCATGTAGAAAACTCATCTCCTTGTAGAATTACTCATTCAACAGATTGTCTACGAAGCTTGGGATACATGTCTTTTTGTCAAGGATATGATTAGATACCCAGAATAATCACCCCAAACAGATCCTTAATGTTGGATTATCATATATATGCTGTTACAAATTGTACTGAAACCTGTTCTATATTTGGTTTTTTCACCTATGGATTTCCTGTTGTACTTATTTTTAATAGAATAAGCTCAACAAAGTTTCAATTTATAAAAACCAACTTCAACATAACTTATGAAATTTCCTAATGATCCCTTGTGTTGGAGGACAAATAAGAAAAATAATAATCAGATTACTGAACAAAAAGGCCAATAGTATTGAAAAGAGTTAAAGAACTAATAGATACTGACTTGAAAGAAAACACCCAGCATCAATATGCTTGCAAAATATATATACCTTCCGGCCCAAATTAAGATTTCGCCATTCTTTTTTTTCTCTAAAAGAAATAAATTAAATCATTACGATGAAATTAGTGCATTCTTAAAAAATGTGATACGCTCTAATTAGGACGGCCAAAGTAATTTATCATATAGAATTGAAGTCTTTCCAATTGTTTGTCTGCTGAGTTTGTTTGTGTCGTGTCGGATCCCAACCATACCCAGCGGGCGTGACTAGACTTTCCGCAAACGAAGTCAGATACGACGAGGTGCCAATAGAAGGGATTTCAAATATGCATCTTTGCAAATTTGTTTTAGGATTGTAGGCCAATACTTTCAACAATTTCTCGATTCACTCATCATTAGCAGAAGCAGAACTTCACCATCCTTTGTAATAAGGAATGGAGTCAAGTTTCCGTGAGAAGGATTCGCCCTCAAATTCGACAACGCAAACATCCTAGTCCAAGAATCCATCACCCCATATTCCTTCATTGTGTCAGTACTAGCTATCTCAACATCCCCATCTATTTTAAAATCCGTTCGATTGTTCCCATGTGCCATACAAAAGCATCCGCCTTAAACTCCAAGACCAACTATAGCGTTTAAATCCCTAAACTTTGACTGTGATGGAAAATCATGGATCTTATTTTTCAGTGGATCAAACCTAATGATCTTTTAGGCTGCAAAAAATTTATCATCGGTTGAGTCACACACTGTCCAATGCATTAGTCCATTCATCACCAGCACTTCCATTGCACCCCAAAAATCAAAAGGGAAACATTTCAGATGCAAGCATTACTACGGCCTTGTAATCATTAGCATGCGCGCTGTAACAAAGTCTAATACGAACAGTAGCAATAGTCTTGCATGTGATCAAGTGTTAAAACTTTGACATAATAACGACGAATGGTATGAACAAGAATAAAGATTTGCCAAAACCTGTAAGTACCAAGCCATTACAGGAATTCGAAGTGTATAAAGTGTGTCAAACCTTCAACATATATTAGGCAATTTCAGCATTAGTAATAATTTCAATTGTACTTAATAATCATATTAGATTTCTTTTTTCAGAATTAGAGAAACAAACTTAACACTAAGGCTTCGTTTGATTGCAAAGATGGAAAAATAAAATAAATTTAGTTAGTTTGTGTGAAAAGATGAAAAATGAGGTGAGAGGTGTTGCTCACTTTATGAGTAGATATCCCCCGTCCTTCTATATTTTTTGTGGAAATTTTTACTCACCACCAAGCAAACAAAATTTCTTCATGAAAAAACTTAAAAATCAAGAAGATATCACCCCTATCACTCAACTTATTTTCCATCTTTTAACCAAAACTAACTCAATTTTTTTTTTCTTCATGAAAAAAAGAAAATAAAAATTGTTAATTTTTATGAGAAGTTTGAAAATAAGTTGCAAGTTGCGAGATGTCCTGTTACTTTGTGAATTTTTCTATAGAAAAATTTTCTTTGGTGATAGAGAAAGAAAAACTGTCCACAAAAAATAATAAAATTGAATATTTAATAAATTATAAAAATAAGCATGAAATGGGGATCATATCAATCGCCTTGGCATGTGAGGCTGAAAATAGATTCCATTAAAAGAAATCGAAGGAAAGGAGTAATAGAAATCGAAACAAGTGGCGGGGCAATTGTGGGGCTGGCCCAGGCCTTAGCCTCTAGTTAACATATTAATAGTAGTCAGCCCATGGTTCATTTGCTTATCTCAACCCATGGTTCATTTGCTTATAACATGGTGGTTAACTGTTTTATGGATATATATATATATAGCGTAAGAGATTGAGAAATATATAGTCGCTAATAAGTAAAGTGGGGTTACATTACAATATAATTTGTGATTTCGAACAAAAATAGGTGATTAACTTGGCTAGCACAGTTGATTATATAATGGTGAACTATTGTCATATCCAGAGGTGGAGGGAGTAAAGGACCACCTGAATTTTTGAGAAAATTTTCCTGAGTATTTGGGTTTTTTATAATAGTGTGAAAAGTTGGGGGGGCTTGTGTAATTAGAAATTGAGAAAATTTTCATGAGCATTTGGGTTTTTTTATAATTGTGTGAAAAGTCAGGGAAGTTTGTGTAGTTAGAAATCTTGGCTAGCGGCGAGAGGCCTTTGTGCGCCATGTGTTAGAAGTTCGGGTTTGGGATTTGTAATCATAGAGTGGGGGAAGTGTTACGGGGGGCGTGCATAAGGAGGGATACTTTTGAAATGAAACTATCGATGCAAAAAGAACAAACTGCTTTTTATTTTTGTCTCTGTGGCTATTGACAATGAAACTATCAATAATGAAGATATTATTTAGTGTTTTTAAAATATGAAATTTCAAAGGAGAATATTGTAATTAGATATGTCATTTTGATTTTTGATGTATAAGATGATAAGTATTTTAATATAATATTTTGATTTTGGCCTTATTATAATATATGAAAACAAAAAATTTGTTAAGTTTATTAATTTTGACCTCTCCTGAACTTAATTTTTGACTCCGCCCCTGGTCATATTACAGGATAGTTTGTGATTTTAATATTGTCTTGTCTCAGTAAAGAAATAGCATATATAAAATATGTAAGATGATGGTCAAGCTATCAAAATTTTAAAATTATTTTTTTGGACTAACTTGTAATTCAAATGGTAAATATTCATCTTATTAGAGGAAATGGACCAAAATTGTTGAAGATTTCTTTATTTTGTTTCTTGATTGGTAAATATTCTTCTTATTATAGGAAATGGGCCAAAATTGTTGAAGACTTCTTTATTTTGTTTCTTGATTAAGCAATAGTAAGAGTAATTTTATTAATCATGGTTCAAATATTGTGACGGGCAAATTGTTAATTTTTTTTTTCTAAAGAATTTTATGCATTTTTTTTAAGGTAGTACTTGGACTATGTATATATATATATATATTATACAAAGTGATATATTCATTACACAAGAATTTGATAATTGTGTCCATGTTAAACGAATTTGAGACCTTCATATTATGGGGATAAGGAAGATGCTAACTATTTATATGGCTCTTGACTAGGAGTATTTAGACTTAATGACAAATTAAATCTATTTTCCCATTGCAGTTAATATCATTGGTTTCGAAATTTAATTTAGTAAAATTAATATTAAAATTTGCTTTGTGAATAATCAATCAGTATGTTGCGATTGTAAATGATCTTATAACCTAATGACATTGTCTTTATTCTTGTATTATAGATATTACATATTCGAAACCTTTAAACCAACTTAATAACTTTTTTTAAGAAAAGTAGTATGCTGCGATTAAGTTTGCACTTGTCACTTTTTTAGTACCTTAAAAAACATTCCACAATCTAGTTTGTTGAGCACAAACAACACCACCCACCCCCCACTCCCCCAAACCAACCCCCCTCCACTTTCTCCGACAAATATTTGGTACACCCTTTGAGTTTATAGGATATTGCACAATATTTTTACATTTTATAATTATGAGCTATAATTTATATATTTTTTTTCTCTAAATGTTGCTAGTATTGATATTAACTTATCTAAAGAGTAACTTGAGATATTATAAAATTCTTAATTCATTTATAGCCTAGTCTTGAAATCCGTATATCGTTTTTTTTCAAACTTTTGTGTATTTCAAGACTTTTATATATGTTAGTGATTTTATATAATCCATATGAATATTTGAAATAATATAAGGGGCAATTGGGTATAAGAGTTCATTCCAATAATAATATAATTATAAATGACACTTACAATTTAGCTATATAAATTAAGGATACTGTACAAAAAAAACACTTATACCATTTCTTTATAACATCCCACGTGTTATCAGAATTGGTGCTAAATCTGTTTAGCACTAATTTGTTTTAGCACCAATGGTGCTAAATCTGTTTCAGCAACAATGGTGTTAAATCTGTTTAGCGCCAATTGGTTTTAGCACCAATTAATGGTGCTAAATCTGTTTCAGTAACAATGGTGCTAAATCTGTTTAGCACCAATATGTTTTAGCACCATTAATGGTGCTAAATCTATTTAGCACCAATATATTTTAGGAACAATGGTGCTAAATCTGTTTAGTGCCGATATGTTTTAGCAACAATTGTATTAAATCTGTTTAGCACCAATCTGTTTTAGCACTAATGGTACTAAAACATTGGAGCTAAATAATTTTAACACTATTTAAAGCCATTTAGCACCTTTTAACACACTAACAAGTAATCTGATGGTTCTAAAAGCAATTTAGCACTACTTTTCACAAATGTAAAGTAGTTTTGAAGGTGTTAAAAGCCATTTAGCACCACCTTTCAACAAGAAGCAACAAACAATCTGAAAGTGCTAAATGCATTTAGTACTACCTGTCACCACACATGAAAATAACCAGAAGGTGTTAAATGTATTTAGTACTACCTGTCAACACACATGACAACAATCAGAAGATGCTAAATGTATTTAGCACCACTTATCAACACACATGACAACAATCAGAAGATGCTAAATGTATTTAGCACCACTTATCAACACACATGACAACAACCAGAAGGTGCTAAATAGTTTTAGTACAAATACAAAACATAAAACAACAAAATTAATGAGATCATCATCTACTCAATTTATTTATATGTATATATATATGGATCGATGTAGGGTTCGTGAAAAAAAAAGTTGCGATCAATTTTATTTTTCAAATCCCGCTAGGTTGTCGAAATTGGTCAATTTCGATAGCAAAACGACCTCTGATCGTCTTGATTTTTCGTGCAGTTATTGTAACTTTGTCTTCCGAATAACATATCCAAAAATCACCCCAATCCAACAGTTCGATCAAAAGTTATATATGTTTTATGACTGCACCTACAGAAAAAAGAAGAAAAAAATGATGAGAACGGCGATACGATCGGAGAGTTAGGGGGTGGTGGTGGTGGTGGAAGAGGTGAGATCGTTAGTGAGACAGAGAAATATTTGATGGTTGAATAGGAATCTCGATAGAGAGAGGAGGTATTGGAAGTTTCAGTGAGGAGGGGCAAATTGATTCACCATTACTGTAGCAATCAATAGTGTATATGATAAAAGATGTTTTTATTAGGAGTATTTTTGACTATCAACATTTATCGTTTTCCTTAAAATAAATTAATATTATGAAAAGTGTTCTTATTGTAAAACCAGATTATGAAATTAATACTACTTCCCTTTATCAAACATGAGTCCGTCCTTAGAGTTATAAAACATTACAGAGTGAGGTCTTATAACCCATAATCTCATAATATAATTGGTGTTTACCTTAGGAAGAATAATACTAAACTTCAAAAAACAAAAGATGTAAATACTCAAAAACTCTTTGAATTGGTTCGAATTTTAGTTCGTTCCTAAGTTTGTAAAATGGTGAATTTATACTAGAAGTTTCTTATAATTCATGTCAAAAGTTTACGAATCCTAATTTTATAAAGATCAAACTTTTTATATGAAATTACCGTTTTAGATTATAAAAACAAACAAAAACTCAAATTAAACGCGCACTGAAAAGTAAGGTAGAGGCACCCATGTATCTTTACACCCTTTCTAGATAGGGCACTCCTTTATTATTTATGTTGAAAGGAAGAAATCTTCTAAAATGATGTGACTTGAAATCCTTAAAATTATGAGCTTCAACTGATCGATTGATGTTATCTTTGTAGTTCCTAATTCGTGGATAAATTTTTTTTCTTGAACAAACGATATTGTTATGGAAGGGATTGAATTCATGTTGCATTTGTAGATTGGGTTAGTCAATCTCGAATATGAGACATAAAACAGTAAAGATATTAAAAAAACACCATGGGTTAAATTAATAAGGGCTAAGGTGGCCCTTTAATTTTTGAAACTTGGTATTTTAATGTTAAATTATCTTGACAAATTGAAAAAAAATAAAAATAAATACATATATATATATATATTTAATACCTAATTTGCTGTCTTTTAATTTTAAAAAATAAAAAATATTACTATTATTGATTTTGTCCTCCTTTAACAAGATTTATTTTATTTATTTATTTTTAGCTTTATTGTTACTCTCTTTAAGAAAATTCCTGACTCCTCCCTGCATGCAAGTATAAAATTTTGCTAAGGCCAGGTTGAACCACCGGAGTACATATCAAATACATATAAATGTATAATAATTTTTTACCCAAAAAAGTAAAATAAAGATCTAAAATATATGTGGGCTTTAATTGGAGGAACATTTAATTTTATAATGGGCCATTAACATTTAATTTTGAATGGCTGGATTACACAAAACAAAGCTTCCAAAAATCGCCTGTTGAATTTAATAATCATAATTATGTTCCATTCCATAATTAAGCAAGTAGGGGGGACTATGAATCACAAGATTACCAAACAAATATTCTTCTTGTTATCTCTATGATTGAAGTCCACAAAAGTCTATATCTTACTCTCTTTAACTAGAATATTTTTTGTAGCTTAATTTATAGTTACTCTCTTTAAGAAAATTTTTGACTTCGTCCCTGCATGAAAATATAGAATTTTAGTAAGGCCAGATTGAACCACCAGAAGTACATATCTAAATACATATATACTATCACAGGGGCACATTCTACATGTGTGTAATAGGATATTTAGTGGTTTTTCACATTATGAACATATAATCATGTTTGGTCCATTGCTAATCAATGGTGCTTTCGTGGTAAGGGTCATAAGTTCCAAGTCTCCACCGTAATATTGTATTGTACTTATTTAATACGTGATAGGGGTAGTTTAATAATTTTGTGTACATACCTAAAACTCTTTGTTCACGTTTAATATATAGAATAGATGTTTAATAATTTTTTTAACCAAAAAAATAAAATAAAAATCTAAAATATACGTGGCTTTTAAATGGAGGAACATTTAATCTTATTGAGGGCCATTAACTTTTACTTTTGAGTGGCTGGATCACACAAAACGAAGCTTCCAAAATCACTTTTTGAATTTAATTCAATAATTATAATTATGTTCCATTCTATAATTAAGCAAGTATGGGTGATTATGAATGACAAGATTACCAAACAAATATTCTTCTTGTTATCTCTATGATTGAAGTCTACAAAAACCTATGTATATGTGATTTGTTGTCAAGCACTTGTACATTAGTTTAAAACATTAATGCTTACTTATAGTTCTCCTTAATTATGTAGCCATTAATAACAATAATGAGATTCTTAGCTTTATGAAATAAAAGTGCATGATTCCTTAACCTAATATAGTTTCTATAGGATAACATATATATAATGTTGTATAAACTATATGTGCAGAAAGGAACATGAGAAAGTGAGGAGAAAAAGCAAATTCATTAATATCTAATACACAAATTATTGAGTAGGATTAATATACATACATACATACATACATACATACATATATATGGACGGTTCAGTTCAAGTTACACCGATGGAAAATTAAGAAGTTTTACACCAATCCATAATCTTTTTTTTTTTTTGATATTCATAATTTACCAACTCCACTGTTAGATAACTATTTTTATTGTGTTTATCAAGTATGCAAAATTTCAAATCAATCCAATATTTATAACTAGGTGGTGGTCTGCCGCTTACCCTAGTTAGGCGGCCGCCGAGCCTTTGCATGTGGCAATTCGGCAAAAATAATGAAGTTTTTTACTCGCTATTTCTTTTTCATCTTTGAATTATGATATTTGTTCAACAAACTATCAATGTCATTTTTACAAGAAAATTTTAATTTTATTTGTATTATATTATTTTGATAATTAATATATATTAAAATCGTTTGACTGATTAATTCCTGACTAGTTGCCCTTCACTACCCTAAGAACGCCTAGATTTGTAGATTATTGGTATATATATATATAAACCAAAAATCATTTTCTGCTTTTAAAAATTTTAGTATCTAGCTAACACATATTGACTAGTATCTCTAGTGGAAAATACTTTCGTGATTAGGGGAGAGGTTTATGTTTCAATTTTTCCATCCTCTCCCTTTCAAATCGTAAATTAATATCGAACTTCAAGTGTATTCATATACGCATCCCTACTTAATTATTAAAAAAAAAAGAAGAAAAAAATTTAATCTAGCTAGTACCTATATAATCATTCTGCTAGTACTGATATAATCAATAATCCAAAATTATGAGTAGTAAAAATTGTGTTATATAATTTCAAATGAGTGATATTGAATATCGATATGCATTTTCTTTTTGAATTTTAGACAGCCTTAATTTTATTATGGCGACTCAAACTTTTACTAGCATTTCTCTTTATCTCCTAACTAAGAATTTATATTTAATTTACTTTCACATTTTTTAAAATAAGTTTAATGTAATCAATGGTTTTAATTAGAACAAAATTTGTATTTGTATACACGATCTATCTTGACTTTCGGTACATTGATTATGTTATGAAAAGAAAATCAATTAGGTTAAAGCATTCCAAAAACAAATTGGTGAACTTTTAATTAGACAACGTGGGTGTATTACATATTTTTCAATTAACATCATGGAAATTTGGCTTGCCGTTGGGCTAAGAAATGAATTCAAATTTTTCTCACTAACAAAAATATGGTTTAGTGACGAAAAAAATAATTCTTTTCGGCACAAATTATATCAGTAACAAAAGGAATTTCGTCATAACGCATGTAATCACTGAAGTGTTACATGACACAAAATGATTTTACTCACAAATGGTTTTGGTGACAAAAAGTCTGTGTTTTACTAAATAATCCTTCTTTCGGTGGGATAAGAAGTTTTAGTAAAATAAATAATCTGCTTGAATATTCAATCATAAAGAACACTAAACATGGGATAGGATAAATTTATCATATCCCATCCTACGTCAAACGCAGCCTAAATGTACATATTACGCACCTATAAATATAAATAGTAATTAAATTAGGCATAAATTCTCATGTAAAGTATTATTTATTCCATTTATAGAATAGTTAACATGTAAGTGCTCTTATAACACATGTTATCATTTTCTTTAATATATATATTCTAGATCCCATGCATACGCTATGTGTGCTATTCAAATATATCTCATTCAAACCAAAATATAAAACAAAGATGTTAAATGGTTTGGTAGTTAAACAAGAGATTATTTTGTCAAAGGTTTAAGGTTCAAATCCTCTTGTAACTATATGTTTTAATTAAATAAGAGACCGGATGGATAAAAATAGCCAATTCAAAAGTCTGACACAGCTTTATGTTATATAATAGAGTGAAGACAAAGATGGTATCTTGTTAAAATATTTCAATGGCACTAAGGAGTAGTATAAGTCTGGAAAAACTTCAATAGGCATCTTCTTCTTCTTCTTCTTCTTCTTTAATTTAATTGAATCAAATTAAAATCAATTTAATCTAACATTTAAGTGGATAGGTAAGCATATGGATTGAATTAGATGCTAAATTCTAAAATTAACATCAAATCAAATTAATTGCGAATGGTTTAAAAAACTATCAAATTAGATCCAATGAACGCCCTATAATAAATTCTAGGGCACCTACAATTTTGTATTCATTTATTTATTGGGCAAAAGGAAGTAACGCCATTATTATTTTCAAATTAGTGGGCCACACACTACCGCATGTAGCTAGGACCACATTCGAATGCTATTATTATTATAATTATTTATTATTATTATTATTATTATTATTATTATAATAACCTTTTTGTTGTTAAGGAAGAAACTATGGGAACCAGGAAGAAGGTAGGCAATTTAGCCCTTTTTGATCATTGGCATTTAGCTGTCGTTGGATAAAGAGGATTGGCTTAATCAGAAGCATCGGTTTTTTTAAGGAAAAAAAGAAAAAAAAGCATGTCTTGGAACGACATTTATTACGTCGCCCAAACAATTTTTCTATTTAGAACGACAGACATTGTATTGTTGAAATGTATCAAAGTGAAATAACATAATATGTATCGACTAAGTTAAATAATTGTCAAAAATTAATTTTAACTTAACTTCAACACTATTAACTTCTTTTTTACCAAAAAAAAAAAAAATTGTGGTGGAGCACGGGCCGGCCTTGAGTTTTAAGAAGTCCTAGGAGAAAAGAAAATCAGGGCCATTTTGTATTTTTTTTGTAGTTGTGTAATATAAGTACACTAATAAACTCGCAACAAAATAAGTACCATAAATCAGATAACTAAAAGATATGGAGAAATTAGAAACATGTTAAATAATACAAAAAAAATTTATATAAAACAACCAAAAAAAAAGGAATTAACTGAAGACCACGTTAAAGAAAACTAATAAACAATTTTTCGAAAAATTTAAGCTTGAAAAAGATACGCTTAAGCATTTAAAGAAAACAAAGATGTGCTTCAATATTTGAAAAATTATAAAAAGAGGAATTTAAGTTTCTTAGTCATATATAATTTAGTTAAAAGAAAAACTTAAAAATAGAGTTTTATTCAGCCCAAAAAAAATAGTGAAAACAAAAACTAAAAAATAGAGTTTTATTTAACAAAAACAAAAAACCTAACCTCAAATCACCTAAATATGGAAACAAATCAGAAAAAAATATTGTTCATTGTCAATACGGAAGATTGATATATGTTTACTTTAATTAGTGGTTGGAAGAATTTAAAAGAAATAATTGATGGTTGATGATACCTTAGGCATTTAATAAGAAATAAAGACAGCCTCAAAAGATATTCCAACTAAAATTTTTTCGCTCGAATAAAGGTTATACTTATTTCTTTTATTGAACGTGAAAAGTTCTAACATTACCGTTGTATATATACATGTAAAAAAAGAGTTCAAAAAATTTAAAAGTTTTAACATATAAAAAGCTTTATACGATCACTTGAATCACTTATACCCAGAGCCGACTCTGGTCGAGCGAGACAAAACTTACCTATTAGATATGCTGTGCAGATGAACTAATAATAAATTCATTACTGTTTGGTAGATGGCTCAAGTCAGGACAAAAGTACACAACTGTTTAGCATTTGCAGTCCGTCAGATTGGGATGTATAATGATTGGGCTCACGCGTACCGTGTGAGTTAGGAAAAGGGAAATATTTTTGTAACAATCAAAAGAGAAAATAAAAAATTCCCTTAAAAAAAATAAAATTTTCAAATTTTCAAAAAGGTCGAGATGTTGACATCTATAATATTTGTAAGAAATATTTTTACTTTTTATTCGATTCTTGACAATTAAATAAGGTGCATATTATTCGGTTATGAAGTACTGTATATAAATATGACAATGTTTTATTTAATTATCAAGAACTGAGTATATATGCTAATAGTAGAGCCGGCCCGGGACATGGCTGGCAAGGCGACCACCCAGAGTCCAAAATTTTAGAGGGGCACAAATATTTATATATATATATATATATTAAAAGTATAATATTTTTTTAATTAATAACAACTTAGGCTTTCAAAGTTCTAATTGTTTGTAAGAAAATAGTTCTTTACTCTTCTCCGATCTTTCTTTCCATATTCAATCTCAATCTTTTCATGCTACTAGATAGAATTAGAGAGGCACATATATTTTTTCCTTCATTCATATTTATTTTAAAATAGTAAGGGAGAATTTGATATTTAATTGTAAGGTATTTTGTAGGATTTTTTGCAATTGTAATGTATTTTTTGTGCCATGTAAATTCTTATTATTGAAATAAAATTATTTTTTTATATATTAAAAAAATAATTATCTACTTATATATAAGAGGTATCTTTTTGAGTTTTGCCCAGGGCCTACAAATGGCCAAGACCGGCTCTGGCTAATAGTCGGCATTAAGAACTAAATAACAAAGACCTTGCTCAGTTGCAAATGACCAAATGAAAATTGTAGTATTACTAAGTAGTTTTGGGATGCTAATATCTCTACCCTTTCAAAAGACAACTTAAAAGTAACTTTAAGCCGATCTCTATCATTTATCAGTTATCACTTTCAGTTTATTAAATTCCAGTAGCCAAATGCTAATTTCGAGGAAATGCCTGGTTCAAATTCATTTGGTTTATTTATTTTTTTGAGACCTTTTTTTTAATTATATATCATTTCTTTGAACAATAATCACAAGTAATATGTTTGGCATAAATGCATTCTCAACAACCAATTAAAACCTAAATGGACCACTTTCCTACTCCGGGATGCCCTATTTTGGTTCCTTTTCTGTTGGTACAACCACCAAATCTATATCAAGTTTAAACAACAAAATCCAAAAGCATTTTTTTTTAAAAAAAAATATTTTCATGAAAATATTAGAGCATCCACATTAATGTAATATTTTAACAAGAAAATTTATATTAGTATTCGTCGACAGTCTATTGCAACTTCAATTCAGACTTGCATCGAACTTAACTCATCAACACTAAAGGCTGGCCTAATGCCGACACGGATCTTTGATTAATGCCCTAAGTGTAAGGACGGATCCATAATTTTTTTTAAGAGCTGGACTTGTGTCAAAGGAATACGTAAATTCAAAATTCTTTTAAATGGTAGTTTAATTTCAATTTATAAGCAAAAATCTGAGTGTAGGGTGCGAGCTTAACGAATTTTTTTAAAATTTACAACTTTTACACGCACTTTACTAAAATATTTTTCCACTGTTATTCTCCAATAATAAATAACATATATTTCTTTAGGATTAATAAATGACAAATTGCTGTTCATCATCAAGATTTCACCATCAATATCTTTTTCTTCCTAATTAAATATAACGCTAAGAAATATTTAACATTTAAATTTAATCTCAATCAATATTTAAAATTATTTATTAATTCAATTTAAACTAGTATTTAAAATTAATCACAAATTCTTATTAAACAATTTATTGCAAATTTATGGATACTAGATTTAACTCAAGAATAGCATGGATGTGCTTGTTTGGGATTAGAAACTCAAATATAAAGAAGGCTAGTCTAGTTGGTAAGGCATTCACCTGAATTTAGGAAGAGTTTCGAGTTCGAGTCTTATTCAGGAGAAGGGATTTTCATTATTATTGTAGTAAAAAAAACTAGATTGCTCAACTTACATTCAATTACACATGCATTCAATTCATTAAAACACATTACACCTTCAATTCCAAAACAGAGCCCTGCAAACCCTAGCACAAGCCAAAAAAAAGAACACTTCAATCCTCCTTTAAAACATAGCATTACCTTTACTACAAGCAAGAAAGACATTTTCTTCTACACTTCAATTCTTCCCCAACAGAAAAAACAACATAACTACAATAGAAAGACAATGAACCATTTCTTCTTGTCCCTCTAAAGCTCTTTCTCGCCTCTATAATTCTTCTCAATAACCTAAGAATTATCTCAATAGCTTTCACACTCATGGGGAGGATCACTCCATCGGAAGTACCTAAACCCATTCTCCTACAAAACATCAACAAACAAATTTGGAGAACTAGAGGGAGGATTTGGTATAAGAATAAAGTAGAAATAGCAAAAATCTTACCTAAAAACTGTCACATGCTCTAGATCTTCTACCAGGGTTTGTATCAGTCAAAGAAGTCTTCACCATTGTCTTGTTCATGCAATAACAAAGTATTGGGGGGGGGGGGGGGGTGTACTTCAATTTTTTTTCCTTAGCCCTACTATGTTTCTCTTTATTTTGGGTATAGTTGATCGTGTATATATATATATATATCTCAATACATGTGTGTTTTTCATTTTGACGGGAACAAATTTGTTACTTCCCTTTTTCACCCCTTAAAAACAGTCACGTGGCTTGCACAAGCCTGATTTTATCTAATATTTTGACGATTCGTCCAATTCTGGACCAAAGTGAGATGAATGTGAAACTTCATGCAGTAACTTATGCGATTTGGAACTTCGTTGGCCAAATGAGACAAGAGGTAAACTTTAGGGGTGACTTTTGTAAATAACTCTAAAGAAAAATACTACCGACAAAATGAGAAAGAAAAATAGGGGAGCGAAAATCTAAAAGAATGAGATAGAGAGGATTAGGAAATATGAATGCATTTGGTTTGGCATTAGAAAAAAATGGTATTTTTTGTAAATAGTTTGCTTGGTTTTGTGTTTTTGTAAACAATGAGTTATGATACTTTATACTGAGCTTGAGATGGGCCACACTAATACTTACAGACTATATAACATTAGGACAAAAAATTTGGGTTGGTCTATATCACAACTCAATCACCCCCTAGATCTGTTTGTCCTTAGGTTATCACCAACCTCTGTGGTTAAGGCCCCAATCTGACACTGATCTCTGGTAATGGTTTAAGCCAAACACTCTTTGATTATATTAGGGCTAGAGCCAACACAATGTCTTACGAAGGCTTCAACCAACATCAACCTCCAATTAAGACCATTACTTTACACTTACAAAGCGCTTAACAAAAGGAATGGTAAGAGCAAGAGACTCCCTAACCTTAGTGATTTCTTTATCTTCATTGTGAAGAGCCATCGGGGGGAGGGTTATTTTGCTGAGAAATATAAATGACTTTGGCCTTAGACAAAGGGCCCTTTGATCACAATCCCTTTTAACAAAATAGAGGGGGTCATTATTATTGGTATACTTCACATCCTAAGAAGAAGTCATATTTCTCTTTCCTTTAGCAATAGCTTGGCCTTGGGCCTTCATCATCTCATGTTGCTGAGACCTTGCGCATTGAATTTGCCTATATTTGTATCGAATGCAGAGAAAAAAAGGGATTACTATAAAGGATACAAACATGAAATGTTAAAAGAAGAATATAATGGGGGTAAAAAAGATGAAGCCAATACCTCTAGATTCCAGAAGCAGGGTTAAAAACTAATATAAGTGGCTAGAGACTTATAAATGAATTTTACATGTTCTTTGTACGAGTGAATGTACATGGCAGGTCTTATATGATAAAACCATACTTGATGTTATAAGAGTAGCTGGCAGCACATTGGATCTATATAAAGTGTAATGATAGTATAAGCCAGTCAGAGCTCATCGGCGAAGTCTTAGCTAAGTTTTTATACGTGGTTGTGATCTAAGCTTGTTACGAAAGCTTTGACTAAGTGTAATGATGACTAATAGTCAAGACTTAGTAGTGAAATTTTAACAACTAGGTATTGCTCGTGCCGGACGGCACGGTGAAACAAATAAAAGGTGTTAGTTGAGGAAGAATTATTATTTGCCTGATGAACATCATTTTAATTGTAAAACTAATGAGATTAGGATAGAAAAAAACATTCAATTCTTCAATAGGGTACCCAAAATATACATCCATAGAATTGTGTTTTCACGTACAAAAGCTTAAATAATTTCGTCGACCAGGCCTTAAAACAGAACTTTGGGTTAGAACAATATTTGTAGTGCCAGTTGTATCTTATGGTGGTAAGAGAATGTTGATCCGGTCAAAACTTGTACATCTTGACAACGCTACATACAGCTGACCGTGACTGAATACAGGTGTTCGCAAATCGAGGCCAATAAATTTAACAAACTGGCCTTGAGATTTGTTAATGGTCATAGCATAAGCTAACCGAACGAAAAATTGACGCCCTATATACTAAACACATGATATTTATACATACTATATATATGTATAACCAAATATGTATATGTGATAGGTAGATAAATCTAATGACCACGATAACAATTTCAATTTAAGATGTATCTAATATACATGTGCCATTTAAGGAGCTAATACTCATCACATGATTATATCCATGAAAATACTTGAACGACTCTAATAAGTGAGCTAGTAATCTATTTATAATAAACTATTGGCTTGATAGAATACCATCAATAAAGAAATTAGTCCATTCAATAGCTGTGAAAATCCGCAAATGCGACCCCCGGGTCTCATTATCTGGTTTGGGAGTCTGAAATATCAAAAATAATTTCTTTATTTCATTTGCTTTTATATGTTGATTATTTATATCGGGTGTCCCTCTATCCTATTTCTAGATGTAAGAAGAAAGGCTACATGTAAGCCTTTCTTTACACGTTTGTCTACAAAACCAGAATTCTATAAGGTTCGAAAACTATGTTACAAATTAGGAAGGTGTTAAGCACCCATTCCTCCCTTTCGGTTTCTAGTGGTCTTATATGTTTATTCTATGTTAAAAAACTTGGATGCTTTTACTGATATTCTACTGTTTTTTTGAAATAATTCATGAAAACCTGATTTTTGGAAAAAAACGAGAAAAATAACGAAAACATTGTACTCCGTGATCCAATATTTTAGTTTTATCAAAATCTGATTATTAGTGACAAAATTTTATCTTATCTATTTTTTGAAAAAAGAGAATTATGAATTCCTTCTGGTGGGGAAAGGGTAATAATGGTGGGGGTATTAAATGGAAGTCATGGGATAAGTTTTGAATTCATAAATCTAAGGGCGACCTTGGGTTTCGAAGATTGCATGAGTTCAATATGGCTATGGTGGCCAAGCAAGGCTGGCGGATGCTTTCGGTTCCCAACTCGTTAATGGTGAGAGTTTATAAAGCTAGGTATTTTTCGAATGATTCTTTTCTTAATGCAAAAGTCGGGCACAATCCAAGTTATATGTGGGACTAGTGTGGTGGCTGCCATATAGTTGATCCGGTCTAAAATTCAACGTCGTGTAGGTGATGGGAAAGATACTTATGTGTTTAAGGATTCGTGGCTTCTTAGTCCCGATGATCCGTTTGTGCTCACATCTCCTCTGCCTTTGCTGCATAATGCTACTGTCAATTCTCTTATGTCAAGTTCTCATGTTGGTTGGGATAATGATGTTCTTAACGATATTCTGTCAAGCTGTGATGCTTCTCTTGTGCGTCAAATTCCCTTTAGTTTGAATAATAAATGGGATGGGTGGGTTTTGGTTTATTGAACCCGAGGGGCTGTTACACTGCTAAGTCGGGATACCATAATCTGGTGGGCTCGTATCTTCAGTTAGTGCAGTCGGATCAATCTATTGGGTGGTCTAATGTGTGGAGTATTCCAAGTTCCTCCTCAAATGAAGAATTTTCTTTGGCAACTGCTTTCTAACTACCTTCCAACCAGGTTAGCCATTGCTTTGAGACATGTTGATGTTCCTTTAAAATGCACAGTTTGTAATTTGGAGGTGGAATCTGCTTTCCATGTGCTTGTTTCTTGTCCTATTGCTAAAGGTGTGTGGTCGTTGTCTTTAGTTGGTGATATTAGTGGTTTAGTTGGGTCGGTTAGGGACTGGTGGAATGCGGTTTGTGACCGCTGTAATGGGGAGGAAATGGGTTGTGTAGCTGTGTGTCTCTGGGTGTTGTGGAGCAATCGGAATGATATAGTTTGGAGGAATCATAGTTCTCCTGCCTCGGTTATATATAACAAGGCTTTTATATTTTTTAGCTCAATGGTTAAATGCTCAGCTTCCTAATTTGAATTCACTTGCTGGTGTTTCCAGTGGGCCGGTTGTTAAATGGTAGAGACCTTGTGAGGGGAGATTGAAATGCAACTTTGATGCAGCTATTTTTAGCGGATCCCGATCTATTGGTTTTGGGTGCTTGATTCGTGACTCGAATGGGCTTTTGATTGCAGCGAAGAATGGCCAACTCGAGGCTCCAAGCGATCCTTTTCTCGCTGAAGCAATTAGTTGCCGTGAAGTTTTAAACTGGTTATTAGAGTATAATATTTTGAATGTGGTTGTTGAGTCTGATTCGTTGCTTCTCGTCAACGCCCTTTTAAGGTCGGTTAGTGATTTTTCTTATGTTGGTTATGTGGTTCAAGATTGCAAGAGGTTGGCTAGTCGTTTTATTGAGTCTTTGTTTATTTTTGTCCGAAGATCAGTGAATCAAGCTTGCTCACGTGTTGGCGAGAGCGACTGGTTCTTTGTCTGGTTGTGGGTGTTGGGAGTCTGCTCCCCCACCTTTTCTTATTGAGGCTTTTGATTCTGATTTAATTTAATGCAGTGCTCGTTTTGCTCGTTTCAAAAAAAAAAGATAACAATATCAATTATCTAGTTTGGTTAATTTAGAAATGATCGGATCTTATCATAATTAATTTGATATGTAATTGAACTCTTGAGGAGAGTGTATCAAATACATTACAGTCTATATGGAAGACAAAATATATCTGAGTTTAATTCCTAAGTAAGCTTTATCAGTCTGGGTTTTGAAAACTTGATTTTATCCGGATGATAAATGGCCTTATTTCTTCTGGTTTACAAATTATTTTATCAGGTTGTTTTGTTTGAAAACGATAGAGTATCAGTAATTTGACAATAAGTTTATCCGGCTAGCAAGTGGAAGGAATAACAGATATAAATAGTCTACAAATAATAAATTTAATTAAAATTAAAACGAGGAGGGTGGAAAGTAAATGCTTTTGGTTTATGCTAGGCCCAAGTAAGCCAACTCCCTACTCACTTATAGTATTTCTGAGAAATTAAGCAAGTATGTATGATAAACTTTAATTAAGAATTAAACAAATCTATAATTACTAAATAAAGTACAATAAAACTAGTATGCAGATATATTACTTGATTACTAGAAGAGACTTTAGTTACCTTTCCCGACGATGTATATAAGAATGACAGAGAGAAAATATAATATGGTAGAGAAAACCTTCTGGCGGATATCAACTTTCTTCTTTGAAATATTTTCAACAGTCTGACTCTAGAAGGTGCCATTCCAAGTGCTAAGATTAGATCCGAAACTCTTGCGAAAAATAAATGTTATCAAAAGTGCTTCTGAATAAGGCTTAAAGATTAAAAATACAAGAGAGATGATAAGGTGTTTTGGTGTAGAAACCATGTCCTTGGTGAGAAATTGTTACCTAGAACCCATGGGGGTGTTGGCCTATTTATAGTACTTCGGGAATGATTGTCGCACGACATACTGCAACAGTGGGACGATTGGCGCACGACATATACATATGTCGAGTGACAAACGGTTGAAGTGATGGTTCTAACGGGCTGATGTGTCAGAAAGTGGTTGGTAAGTGTTTGAAAGGATTGTCGCGCCACGTGAAAAGGTTTGTCATGCGACAGATGGGTTTGTCGTGTAACAAATTGTATTTGCATTCTAGTAGGGTGCTTTAATGTGTAGGTGAGTTTTGGACTCGATGTTAATTCTATGAAAGTTTCTAATATAAAAAATAGACCTTTAATTAAAATGAAGCAAGTACGCAAATAATAAACTCAATTAAAACGATAAACAAGTATGCATATAATAAACTTAATTAAAAGAAGTGATCAGATGATAGTGGAAGTAAATGCTTTCGGTTTATGTTAGTCCAAGCAAGCCAACTACATACTCACTTATAATACTTCCGAGAAATTAAACAAGTACATATATAATAAACTTATTTAAACAAGTCTACAGAAAATTAACTAAAAAAATAAAGACATATATAATAAACTTAAAACAAGTACGCATATAATAAGCTTAATTAAAATAAGACAAGCATGCATATCATAAACTAAAATTAAACAAGTATATATAATAAACTTAATTAAAATAAAACAAGTATACATATAATAAACTTAATTAAAAGGGAGGTTGGGGTTAGATGATTACCTTTCCGACGATAATACGAGAGAAACAGACAAAATTCCGACGTTGGTAAAGACTGACACTTCGGATATAAACTTTATACTAAAAATATTATTATTTTTTAAGAACATACTAAAATTAACTAGAGCATAATTCTCGACATCTCTAATAAAAGAGTATGAGAATCTTATACTAATGAAAATTAATTATTGGTTCAATGGCTAAAGAAGCTCTTACATGATCCTTCTCATTTGGCCCTTCTCTAAAACACAAGCCTTAGGCCCTTATTTATAAGGAAAACCAATGCCTCACTTTTAACTCCCATTCAATGTGGGATCTAAAAAAGTGGGCAAAATAAGGAAAATGCAAAATAAGCCTAAAAAATGCCAAACTACCAAAATCAAAATTTAAACTTAAAAATGGAGAATAACTTAGTAATAATATAAGGGTTCTTGCAGGGGTCGCAAATTGGAGTGTTTACAATAGTGTATGTATCTCATGGATATAATCATTATAACGCTTATAAGTGAAATCATGTGTCAAACCCACTATTTATCAAGTTAAAAAATATTGCAAGGTTGTTACCAAAACGGTGGATCTCTACCAAATGCACGGTATTAGTAAACCAATGGTATGTATATATTATCTATATCATGTAAACATAATATATATACTCTTTCTATATTATTTCAACCATTTGTATTTCCTCCATCTTTACATCTACTTATAGCATTATTTTACTTTCTTGAACTTAACACTCAAGAATTAATTTTAATTCGATTCCTATCATAGTTACTGATGTTCAGAAAACCATATCTTTTACTGAAAATAATGATTAACATGTTTAATGCAATAATTTAATTATACCACTCTTTTACTCTCAATGTTTTAACAAAACAAACAAATGGAAAAAAATATTTATGCAAAAACAAACCAACAAGAAAAAAATTTATGTAGTTTTCTAATGATATTTTAAGAAAATAACCTACAACTATCAAATATTACATGTGTTTTGGTACTACTATTTTCCAAAACTTAATAATTATATTATTTATAAAGTATAAAATTTCTAATTATAATAATAATATAAAATAAATAAAGACATCTTAATATTAAGAGATAATGGGTTATAGGGTCTTGCTCCGTAATGTTTTATAACTCTAAGGATGGACTCATGTTTAATAAAGATAAGTAATACTAGTTTCATAATTTGGTTTTATAGTAAGGACACTTTTCATAATATTAATTTATTTTAAGGAAAATGATAAATGTTGATGGAAACAAATATACCCCTAATTAGTTCAAGTTAATGTTAAAAGTAACAATTTTATCTCTCTCTCTCTCTCTCTCTCTCTCTCTCTCTCTTCAGTCCCCATTTCTTTTCTCTTCTCTCTCTCACTAAAAAATCAAATATACCCCTGAATCGTAACACTTTTTTTTATATTTATACAAACCCTACATCGATCCATATATATATACATATATAAAATTGAGTGGATGTTGATCTCATCAATTTTGTTATTCTATGTTTTATAATAGTGCTAAAATCATTTTAGCATTTAGCACCTTTTGGCTGTTGTCATGTGCGTTGACAGGTGGTGCTAAATGCATTTAGCACATTCTTTAGCATCTTCTGGTTGTTGTCCTAGTGGTGCTACTTTCTGGTTGTTTCACATTCTTTAGCACCTTCTGGTTATTGTCCTAGTGGTGCTACTTTCTAGTTGTTATCCAAGTAGTGCTAAATGCATTTAGCATCTTTTGATTGTTGTCCAGGTGGTGCTAAATGCATTTAGCACCATCTGGTTGTTATTAGTGTTATAATGAAACGTGAGATGTTATAAAGAAGGGGTATTAATGTTTTTTTTGTACAATGTCCTTAATTTACACGGTTAATTTTTAAGTATCCTTTATAATTATGTTATTATTAGAATGAGCCCTTATACCCAATTGCATCTAATATTTCATATTAGAAAAATTCCTTATGTGATCATATTTTCATGAAAAGTCCAGATAAGATATTTTAATATGATAAGAACACATTTTATTACCATAAATAATAACAAGAACAAAATTAGAATTAATTACATGAGATTTGATATATGCACCCATATTAATATATATATATATATATATACACAAATTGTTTCCTACCATGATTTGTTTCCTAATTTGCTAATGATATCTTTGTTTATTTTGATTAGATTCATTGGGCAATACCAAATTTCTTTAATAAATTATGTTTTATTTTCTTAACTTAGGGGTAATTTTATTTCCATCTGCACAGGTTTTTGCAGTTTATCTACCCTTAATTTATGCTAATCTTGAAACAAATTTCTCAAAACTTTCTTATAAAAACTGAGAAGTATATCCACCAATTAATAATCTTTTAAATATATTTACTTTTAAAATTAGTCTCCTAATTAGAATATACTTCCTTAGTAATCTATTTTCTGAATTTGTAAAAGGATTTATTGATACAAGTACTATAAATTCATTATATATCAAAAATATACAATACTATAAAACTTGGCGGAATTAATTTATATTAGTACATCATAACACTAGAATAATTTTTTTCAACAAATAAGTTTATTATTTTCTTTTTCTCTTTTTCTATACAATGAGGGGTATAAAAAAATAAAAATAAACCAATATTGGAACTTGAACAACTAATTAAGAATTAGTGGAAGCAACAAGTATCATTTCCTTCGATCTCAATTCTTTCAAGTCAAAGAAAGATTGAATATTCAGTGTTTTGTTTTTTTATTTGCCATCATGAATTTGTAATTAAAGTTATCATTTTAATTCGCTTCTAGGTAGGAACTAGATTTTGTAGATGTATTACAAATGTTTCAAACTACACTTACTGTTTAATTACTATTCCAAGACTAATATGAATTATTGTATAATCTCAATTATGAAAACAAATGTGAATTATAAACTATAATCTAATCTCAAGTCCGGAAAGTGGATATAATTGGCAGTAAACTATATATATTAGAAATATCATTTTATTATTATTTACTTTTTGATATATTATTGACGGTGGATACAAGTAAAAATTTGGGGGATAATTTACAATTAAATTAAAAATGAATAATTATTTTATAAAAATTATGCCAATATTGGTTTTTGTAAATTTATCCAACAACGTGATTAAACTTAGTGGACAATAGAGATTGACTTAGTAAAACTCAAACAGAGGGATAGACTGACAAATTTCGCAAATAGAAATAAAATAATCCTTGTTAATTACTAACCAAATTGATTAGGTTGTTTAAATTTTTTTGATTGTTGAAGTTTAAATTTTGAATTATTTGATTTTCTATATTTTAGTAATTGATTAAGTTGTTAGAAGTTATTTGATTGTTTAAATTTGAATTTCGAATTTGATTTTATAGATATTAGTTTCTAGCAAGATTTTAGGGGTTTAGATTAATTTAATAATCAATTAGATGATTGGGACATTGTAGGAATAACAGTAATATAAATTAAGTTTGTAATTATATTAATTTAATTTTAATTCTTTATCCGCAAAAGTTTACAAAACTTTGGACTTTAAATTATTAGTATAAAAGTTGTGTCCTTAAATAGAGAGAAAGGAATATTCGTCCTTAAAATTAATTGCCCCTATTTTATTTATTTAATTAAAGTGGATGTACTTATTAATCTAGTGGATATTTTAATATTAAATCATTAATAAAATTATATTTATAAAATTAAATCAATAATATTTTTTGTCAGTTTATCCACACTTGCGAATTAATTTAATAGGCAATGCAAATTAACTTAACGCGGATTAATTGCAAGATATCGTGGATAGAAATAAAATCACCCTTAACTTAGTTACAAAACTTTAATTAAAGTTTACAAGTTTCATTGCAAACTTGAAATGAAATTTACTAGTTTCCCTGCAAATTTTGAAATGAAATTTAAAAATTTCACTATAGATTTTGCAAGAAAAAATTTCAAAATATTAGAACTTGCAAAAAAATAAAAAAATATATATGTTAGAATTTGGAAGTTCATTGCAAGTTTTTCAAAAATGCTGTAGTGAAATTTATAAATTTAACAGCAAAAATATGAATTGCAGTGAAAATTACTAGTTTAAATGCAATAATATAAATATATGAAAAATAGTGTAGTCAATTGTTTCCTAATTTATATTTCTACATATCTTAATTAAAAATTTATAAATTTTCAAGTATTTTAAAAACGATTTATGTGTAGTATTCTACGCAAGTTTTTTTTTTTTGGTTCAAATAAGAGTGTAATAAATGTTACTTTATTGAATTTCAAATTTTAAAAACTGAAAATAATGTTAAATGGGTAGTTTTATCTATAATAATTTAAATTTGGCAAGAAATGAGTTTTTGTTAAAAATGTTTGCATCATTCATTTTCGTCTAATTCCATACATATTAAAAATTTATCACCAAATTACCCTTAGAGTATCTCCAACCGTTGTGTAATTTTTTTTGTATAAATGCTATGTGTTAAGACATTTTTATACAAAACTTGAAGTGTAAAAAAAAATATGCTCCAATGTTGCATTTTTAAACTCTTTGTGTAAATTTTGAATGAACCAATAAGATAATTATGTATATTAGATATCATTTTATACAATTTTTAATTATTTTTTCTTGAATTTTGGTATACATAATATTATAACAATAATGGATCTTGATTTGTTGTTCTTGATGAGTAGATTTTAAATATATATATTTTTTTATTAAAATATATAATTTCTATTAAAAATTATCACATTTTAAAGTTTTATAAAATAATTGAGGAAAGAAAAAGCAGTATAAACTTAAGGTGTATTTTACACAAAAGCTAAATTTAAAAGACTGTTAGAGCTCATAATTTTTATAAGTTTTGTATATTTTACACAAAACTTAAATATATACTACTGTTTGTCTGTACACGGTGCGCGTAAACGTACATGGGACATCTAAGGGGTGCCAGTTGTTCAGCTCAATTCTCCATGAGTGGCTGAAACTCAAAACCCTTGCGTATACGATGAAGGTTTGAAGGAAGCAGAAGCAATTTGAATCCTACAAGAATTGAATTGACAATGAAATTGCATAAATCCAATACTACTACTTCAAATGCGTATTCAACTATGATCCCAGTCAATTCTAAATGCGTAGGCCCATTTTTCATGAACAAATATTAAAATTTATTTTTTTATACAAACAGTACACAGATATATCAGATGGTTGATATAGAGAAGGAGGGAAAGAAAAACAGGATTTGTGATTCGAAACTGAACGTGGGATGGAAAAACCTATCCATCTCTACTATGTTAACACTCAGGTCTATTGAAATTATTTTGTTAGGAATAATTTATGCTTATGAGGATATAAAAATTCCTAAAAGTTTTTTTTTTTTAAAAAAAAAAGTTTATTGAACCCATGACCTTACGCATAAAAGAAAATCACTTAGAACATCTCCAAGAGTAGTGTATGTTTAGGTTTTGTGTAAAATATACAAAACTTGTAAAAATTTTGAGCTCCAGCAGTCTTTTAAATTTAACTTTTGTGTAAAATGAATGTGTAAAATACACTTCAAGTTTACACTGCCACACCAGCTTTTTCTTTTCTCAATTATTTTATAATACTTTAAATGTAATAACTTTTAATATAAATTATATATTTTAATAAAAATTATATATCTAAAATCTACTTATCAAGACCAACAAATCAAGATCCATTGTTGCGACAATATTATGTATACCAAAATTTAAGAAAAATTAATTAAAAATTGCATAAAATGATATCTAATATGCATAATTATCTTATTGGTTCATTCAAAATTTACACAAAAGTTTAAAAATGTACCATTGGTGCATGTTTTTTCCAAACTTCAAGTTTTGTGTAAAATTGTCTTGACACATAGGATTTACACAAAAAAATTTACACAACGGTTGGAGATACTCTTAAAAATCATTTTGTTAAATACAATCATATATTATTAAATTATTTCAAAAAATTAATTATGATATTGCATGCGTGTGTTCCGGATTGTAGTTATAATTTATGCATGTCTATCTTCCGCACAAAAACCCCAAAACTAAACGATTAATTTGAATAATCCCCAAATCACCTTGTCGAATTAAAACTGAATTATATCTTTTGACATATTCAAAACTCCTTGTGAATAGGCTTGAATATATTCAAAACAACCTCCTCTTTGCTAGTGCAAAATCCTAGGAGAAAAGGCAACTGTCACAATTTTAATTCCCCCCCCCCCCCCCCCCCCCCTCCCCACCCCCACGCAATTAAAACGACTACTGTTGGTGACCCTTGTGATCATAATAAATACCCTTTTTCTCTTTACATTTAAAAGATTTTGAATGAGAGAGGAATAAAAAAATGGCCTAAAAAATCTCATGAATTCTTCTGTATCTAGACGTATTTTTTTTTTCCAACCATAAAAGTATCCGGGCAAATTAATTTATGGGCACATCGATTAATTTTTTTTCAGTTTAGTTAAAAGTAGGTCTTTCAAGTTGCGACTGAAAAATTGTTCACAATCAAATTTTTGTAAGATTCAAACTTATAACATATATGCTTCAAGAGAAAATTATGATGACTCGAATTTACGACTTTATGTAAAAAGAGTAAAAAATACCATACATCAATACCATAAAGTCCATACCATACTTTCCCTTTGGCCCGACATATATACTTCATGAGAAAATTATCATGACTCGGATTTATGATTTTATGTAAAAAAAAAGTAAAAAATACCATACCAATTCATAAGGTCCATACCATACTTCCCCTTTGGCCCTTTATCTACTTGCTTACTTCATGAGAAAATTATCATGACTCAGATTTACAACTTCATGTAAAAAAGGTAAAAAAATACCATACCAATGCCATAGGGTCCATACCATACTTCCCCTTTGGCCCTTTATCTACTTGCTTGGTTTTTGAATTTTTATTTATTTTTATTTTTTATTAATTTTTTTTTAAATGTCAGTAGATAAAAGTTCTCTAGCTGGTTGTCATCCACTCACTAGCCCATAATTAAAATCATAGCTACCAAGAGGGCCATACTTCTTATTCTTGGGGTGGACAGAATCATTGTTGTTATTCTCTCTCTCTCTCTAACTAAATACCAAAAATCCCATAAACCAACCAACCCAAAATTATGCGCAAACAAAAGGCTCCAGCTTTGGCGGTGATAAGCTGGCTCCAGCTTTAGTGCTCACGCGTCCCACCCCCACACCCCCCACCTCCACCCCGGCCCATACGCAAGAAGACCCTTTCTCTACGTACATCATACATATATAATATTATTTCATAAAAACTGAATTTTTTGTGACAGTTTTTCGTCGTTAAAAATATTTTACTCAAAATATATTGACCTTTATATATACTTTAGTTTAATTTATATGATGATAGTCGACTGTTTTTATCTGTCTTCAAATATTTGTATATAATATTTAGTTATTATGTATACATGCATAAAATAAAGTTACACTTACTTTATCTGAAATTTTTATAATTTTTAGTTAAAAGGACAAAAAAAATCTTAGTTTAACAATTCAATAAAGAATTTTCAATTGTTGTCAATTCTGTGTGTTGTTATTATTATTATTTGATCAATTTAATTTTCGGGTAGTTGATAATTTATTTCACAATAAAGCCTTTCATTTTTTATTGACTCAAAATACAAATTTCAAACCTAATATTCTTTCAAACTCCTCTCTCTTCACAAGCATATCACCTCTCTCTTTAATAATACATGCAGCTCCCCTTCACCCTCACCCTATATATATGTCTCCATAACCCACTAACCTAAACCACCATCTCCCTCTCTCTCTCCTTCTCTCTCTATATAGCTACCTACTTGGCTATTTTAAAATGGGAGGATTCAAATTGCTTGTGTTGGTTAGTAGTGTTCTAATGGTGAGCTCTTTGGTAATGGTTGCTAGTGCTGGTAACTTCTACCAAGACTTTGACCTAACGTGGGGCGATCGCCGCGCCAATATATTCAATGGTGGCAATCTTCTCTCCCTTTCTCTCGACAAAACCTCCGGCTCTGGCTTCAGGTCCAAGAGAGAGTATCTGTTCGGAAGGATTGACATGCAGCTAAAGCTTGTTGCCGGCAACTCTGCCGGCACTGTCACTGCTTACTATGTACGCTTTTTTTTTTCTCGCGCACACACATATATATATGATGATATACATTAGTCTGGCTCTAAAATGAAGAACTCCCTTCATGGACCAATTTATCAACAAAAAAAAAATATTTCTATCATTAATTGCGTTGAAGATGTTCTTGCTTGGAGAATAATGCGTTTATTAAATAAAAGATTCACTGTTAAGATGTATTCTTAATGGAGTAGTCCGTTTTAAAGTTTGACTATATATATATATATATATGTATGTATACATGAATGAAAAAAATATATATCATTTGAAGATTTTAATGTGGAATTACTTTTATAATATAATTTCATAACTTTGAATTTAAAAAGAATGTTTTTGAAAGCAACTACTGTGGTAAAACTAGCTTTTTTGAGTGGGCATCAACAAGAATTATTTGTGGTGGCCTACTCTTCCCATCTTTTAAGGGTATAGAAAGTGAAAAGTCATAGTCATATTGTTTTCCAAAAGTAATGCATTGCGTGTATTATTTCACTTGGAACCGCAACATTCAGGTGCGGATAGTTAGTATAAGCCCATCCACCCTTTTACTAAGTTAAGTTTTATCCACTTTAAGAAGAATCCTGGATTTGCTCCTGGCAACATTCAACCACTTTTTTTTTTTCATTCTAGAAATAGAAAATATATTAATATAAATTGCTTCAATAAAATAAAAAATAGTTTAAATACTTTTTATTTATTTATATCATTCTATATTTCTCTAATTGCGTAATAAGATGGCGTACAGTTCAATAGATTTTCATCACTAATTTTTAAGACCAACAAAACAGGTACAAAAATTACTCAAATTAGAAACAGTTTTCACTGCATGATATGCATGATGTGCTCTTGGAATACATGAATACATGCTAATTAGGATCCTCTTAAATAGTAAAAATAAGGATCTACCTGAATATGAGCGTAAAAAATTAATGCTTGTTAGAATCTTTAAGATACATGTTAAAATAATCTATCAAAGATAATATAGGTCATTTATGATAGGAAAATTATAATAATAATAAAAAACAAGTAATAGACCAATAACTATATTAAGATCATTTATGCTAAGAAAATAAGAACTGATAGACACTCAACTTTTATACAAATTTATTGTAAAAACTGATGTGATGTGATGGCGCCATTCAAAAAAACTAGTACGGCTATATAATTAATGTGTTGTATGTCGTTTCTTATCTGATTAGCATTACAATAATTTCTGTAAAATAATTTGTACGATTTATTAGTATGTTTAGCACGAAAAGATAATTTTTTTTTGATTCATGCAGCTGTCTTCTCAAGGACCTACTCATGATGAGATAGATTTTGAGTTCTTGGGAAATACTAGTGGGGACCCTTATATTGTGCACACCAATGTGTTCACTCAAGGAAAAGGAGACAGAGAGCAACAATTTTATCTCTGGTTTGACCCTACCAGAAATTTCCACACTTACTCAGTCAGTTGGAATCCCCAACAAATCATGTAAGCAAATTCCTCTGTTTCTATTTTCCATTCTTTTTAATTTGTATAAAACTAAAGTTTAAAAATGAAATAAGAGCTGAAAAATGATGTCTAATTACATTGATATATCCGGATTCCGTTCCTTTCCATTACCCAATTCGTTCAATTTTTTTCAATAGTTCATTTTGAAGGCTAAACGGAAGAAATTTTTGTGAAATTTTATCTCCACTAAATTTCAACAAGAAATTCATATTTAAAGTGAGTGTAACAAAAAATTGATATACGTGTTCATTTTCGTCCATTTTTTTATTTTAGATGATCATCTCACTAACTTCTAAATCGGATCTTGAGATAAAATTTGTGAAGGTAATCTACCTATTTGTTTAATTATCCCTCGAAGTTGACCTTATTGGAGGAAATTGGGAGAATGATGTAATGGAGATGAGCGAAGTCCGATACATCCTGGGTTTTAGGCTTATTACACTTTCCTCCATTGTACTATCAATAGTTTTTCCATTTTTATATCTTTTTAATCAATATTGAAATTCCAATGCATGAGGAACATGTTAACATGCATGTATAAAAGTTTTCTAAATAAACAAAAAAGAAAACAAATCCATTACATGATATAAAATTCATTTGTTAAAATAACATTGTAAATTTTTTAGTGAAGAAAGACATACATGCACACGCAAAAATTTGAAACAAATGAGCAATAACTAAAATGTCGATTTTAGGGTTTTAGCCTTGCTAGTCTAATACTTACGTTCATTGTTCTCTTCAGTTTTTTGGTGGACAACACTCCCATAAGAGTATTCGACAATGCCGAAAAAGTTGGAGTTCCATTCCCTAAAAACCAACCAATGAGGATCTACTCCAGCCTCTGGAATGCTGATGATTGGGCCACGCGTGGCGGTTTAGTCAAAACCGATTGGACAAAGGCTCCCTTCACCGCGTATTATCGTAACTTCAATGTCCAGAGCTTTAGCTCGAAGTCCTCAGAGGCAGAGTGGCGGAGCCAAAAACTTGATGCCTATAGTAGAAGGAGACTCCGATGGGTTCAAAAGAATTTCATGATTTACAATTATTGCTGCTGATCATAAAAGGTTCCCTCATGGCCTTCCTGTCGAGTGTAAACCATCAAAGTATCTCTAGGAGATCATTTTGATCTTTGTTAAACAGTGGAGTTTTTAAAATAGTTTATGGGTTATATTCTTTATTGTTGTTTTTGTGTTGGAGTTCACTTTGTTTCATTTTCTTCGTGTCAAATAAATAAAATTCTTCGTTTTTCTTTACTTAATTTGTGTATGTGATTGGCACTATTAGTGTTACTAGCTGTTGAAGTTGCATAGTTTCTTCTTAAGAAAATTTCAGTTCTTGAGTAGCTTAATTTCAAGTGCCAAAGGTAAGACAAACAATAATTTAACCAAATTTTGTAAGACAAGCAAAAAAAGTGTTTTTGGGGAAGAAACGTTATTATTTAGGTTCACTCAACCAGCATACAAGTTAAGGAGATGTGGAATATGTGGATTGCGACAAACTCCCCCTATTAAAACCTTTGTCATGATGGGAGCACACACCGGCTGCCACAAACTTAACCCACAAAACCACACATCCATGTGTCATACCATCAATTTCGACCGATGTGGGATATGCAGGTTATGACAAGCTCCCCTTATTAAAGCCCTTCATAAGGACGGAGTCAGGCACTAACAATTTTAGCTCATCAACCGCCACAAACACAACCTTAACCTAGGTTAGCTCCGATACAATATGGAACAACCTAGGATCTCCCCCAAAATGGCTATCACAAATTATTATCTAGGTTCATTGAATCCACATAAAAACCAAGGATCTCCAGATTGGTTGCGACATAAATAATTAAAATAACCTCTGTATTTTGAACCAGTTGCAAACACTTTCCCTACAAGGATCAACCTCCCAACCACCAGATTATTCCATCCCTTGTATCAAAATAAAGAAAATTAAAAGATCAAACCTAAAAAGAAACTTTTATGGGTAAAATCAGGTAAAACAATTGAAAAGTTACATAACATTCCTTGTAGCAGACATTAAACATCTTTCTCTATCTCAATAGCACCAGTCCCACAAATGAATAAATATTCGTTAACGGTTGTAACAATGATATAGAATGACATTTAAATTGCTCGTTAGATTTGTGATACAAGGGTTAGATAATTACAAAAAAAGTCACTGAAATGAACTTAAAGCACTAATATCGAAATCTAATAGTTATTGATCTGTTATAACATATTATCGTTACAGCAGTTGTATCCAATATTTTTTCCAAATGAAGGGATGCTATCTTTAACAAATCCAAACCTAGAAGTAAAAAAATTCTACAAATCACTGTTGTCCAAAAGAAATTTGTCCTAGAACAATAATGTTGAATTAAATTCATGTTTAAGCAAAGAAAAAAAAATTGATAATGGATACATACAGATGCAGTGACAGGATTTTCCAATTGTCTTTTTTCTTCTCTATAACACAATCCTTTAGCTAACAATAATAAGGGGCACACTAAAATCTAAATATTTATCAGATGCAATGGCTTATTTCCCTCTCATCAACAGATGACAAATAAGATCAGCTACATAGACCTCATATTATAATGTATCAAACATGATCAGATGCTACTTACTGCATAAGCAGCATAATAGGTCACCTCGGACCAACAAATTATTCGTTCACACGCAATGATAGCTCCTTTTTTTGGTTTACGCCAATCTTCAATTTGTGGGATTATTTCCATGTCAATCCTGCCTTAGGAATAAACTTTTGTTCGACGTTGTTGGAAAATGTTACCCTTGGCTGCTGCAAGCACTGTAATATGATAAAAACAGAGCAAGTTAAGCTCTAAGTTTCTACAAGATGATAATTAAGAAAGGCCACAAGCATGGTCCAAAGACTTGGCTGAAAACAAGTTGACGTAGTTTTGGCCGTGGCCATCCAAAAGCTTAATTGTAAAGGAGAACCATGCTGGACTCGGACTGTTGACTCGCCAAGTTTTGGTCGAAGTGGCTCAAATTGCAGTGACAAGTTAAACAATATTGAGTCATCTAATCAACTTTGAAACATAAAAGTGCAATGAAAAGAAAAATGGCAGAAGTATAGTTGAAAGCAAAGAATCGATGCAACTTTTATTCTTGTTGATCTACTATGGATCTAACTCCAAATTTGATGACAATTGAATTAATGATATTCGATATGACTTATGTGTTTATTCAAAATATCCAAAGTGCTCTTCTTATTTTTCAGAAACTTTATAATCCCTCAATTCCTAATTAAAAATCCATGCTTGACTTCCACACTTCCTAAGAATGCATAATCTTATATTGATCAATCGCTTAGAACAAAAGTGGTTCCCTATCGCGAGTTTTCATACATTGATTATATTCTGCCAAGGAAAGTGGACTTCTTAATTTGGGACATCCCAAAAAGGAATAGTGGACTCTTAATTTGGGACGGAGGGAGAACTAATTTTCCAGGATTTTTTTGGCACTCTGTGGCATATTGTTGGGTATCGCCCTAAACAAATACAAAGTCAAAAATTGGGTGGCGAATCCATTTCCCAAACCGTGTTTTCTAATTATAGTCTCAAGATGAACTAAGGCCCATTTGATTTGGGATGAAAGTGAACTTGTGCAAGCTGAAAAGTATTTTCCACTGAGGCAAAAAATCATTTCCCCAAACCAAAAAGGCCTAAAATATAATGAGAGCAATGTGAAAATGTTAGAACTTGAAATATTTAAAAATGCTAAGAGCTTATACACACTTACGGCATTTCTGCAGTGAAAATTGAGGTCCTCATTCATTTCGCCTAGGCGCTTTTTTGCTAGTTCTTCTGCTTTCAAAGCTTTACTGCAAGCTTCTTTAACCTGGATTTTAGTAGAAAATAAAACGTCATATTGAGCAGAAAGGTGAAAATAAAAGCATATTGATCACAATTGTCTAGCTCCTTAGCAGATAAGATTGGTTGAAATATAATTCTCTGATCCATCTTTATTGGGTTCTAGAGACAAACTAAGAAACTAATTAAGAACTGAAGAAAACGGCAGAAACAAGTCTGATATGCCTATATAATTTCTTAAGCGGAAAAATAGTTCAAAGAAACGAACTGGGATTCTAATAGAAACTTTCAAAGTAGTTCTGTCTGGAAGTATTAGAACAGAGACGCTTAAATAGTGAGTAATCAAAACACCAAATAATGATGAAACCATTTCTGTTATGAACCATCAAAAACACAAGAACTCAGTCCACCGCACCCACACAACAAAATGGATATTTACATGGTTGCTACTTTTCACAATATGAAAAGAACAATTTAACTATTAAGTGAGATAATCAAGTCTGACAACACAAAGAAAAAAAGTTCCCTAGCTTTAGAAATAAATAAGGCTTCAGAATAGCTATAAAAAATAAGCAAAAGGAAAATGATAAACATCTCAAATTTGTTTCAAGATGTCTATCTAGAATCGATCTGAGCCATAGATCTATTCAATATCATGGTGTTTCAGAAAAAAAAAATACTGTGCTGTTTAAGAATGCTCATCTATATTTCACTAACCAACGCATCCAACGGTCCAAATATCAAAGCTTAGTATTACCAAAATAGGAATTAGGAACTACTAGTAGTAATGTTAGGCTCTAGCTGTAAACAGAGTATGCAGTAACAAACGTATTTTTAATACAATTATCAAGAACATCGGTAACTCATTGCTATTCCTTCATTATAACACTTGAATTTGGGCGCAGTGTCAGTGAGCTGATATTATTTTTCTTTTCAGCTAATATTGTTTGAGTTACCCAATGCCTATTACCATTGTTCTTTCCATTAGTTACTGGCCAAAATCAAGCACTAATTCCTCAAATTAAAACTCAAGCTTTCTTCAACAAGTTTACAGTTTCTCCATAGAAATCATTAAGAAGCACCACTTCAGAGCAGATTTAAATGAATAGTGTTCTAACCTTATTAGATGACACGATTCGGAAAGATCGAATTAAAGATAGGGAATGTTTCTTGGTCACCTACAGAAGGTTTCCAAGCTCAAACATACATGCTGTGAAGATTGCAAGAGTACTTCTAGTCATTATCAACTTACATGAAGTGTAATATCCATCCGTCTAATACAATGAGATCCCTTATAAAACTCGGAGCTTGTACATCCGTTATAAAATAAGACTTATCCCGACTAATTAATCAAATCAACTTAACACGTAGACTATTGCATCCATTTAGTAAGTATTTATTTGTTCCTTTCTAGAAATTGCTAGTTTTTGTGACTATCCTACTGACAACGAACTACAAATTTGAAAAAAGACCTGCAGGGTATATTTGGCCCAGAATATCAGCAGAGGAGGATGACGAAACCAAAGCAAACTGTGCCAAATTAAGAAAATATCATGGGCTAGAAAAGCATAGATATAGTTTGAGCTTCATACAGTGGTCTCACCTGATGGACCTGGACAACACGAGGATTAACAGCAGATTCATTTAGCATATTACGAAGATATGCCAATTCATTCATTAGTTCTGAAGCAACTTCTTCAGCATCTTGCATCTGATTTCTTGAGAATTCAAATGCCCTCTCAGCGTGGAGTTGAAATGAAGCACAATTTAGACATTTACAGAGCCCTCTGCATCCTCTTGGATTTCTCCTCAGAATACCCTTTCGAATACTGCCAACTTGAATTCCTGGAGATGCAAGTGCTTCAGTTTGGGATGAATTTTGATCCAAACTACCTGTAATTGGCTTTCCTTCATTTTCATTATCCATTTGCTGAACTGGGCCTCCTTTGCATTCAACTGAGGTACTTTGAGAGACATCCAATACACATTCTCTTGGAAAATTTTCAAGATTGACATTGGAGCCTGATGAAGCTTCTGTATAACTTGCTGCATTAGTTACAACATCATTGTTAGCTTCTGGTTCCAACTCGCTGGGACTCTCTAATAAAACATGTTCAAGTTCTGATGTCTTTTCCACTTGTAAATCTAGTGGCATCTGTAACTGAGTAATGTTTTTGCTAGACACCGAATTTGGTCCCTTCAAATTAGATGAACCATTGGTTAGGTTAGTTTCATTTGACGAATCATTCATGGGTAATGCAGAAGTAGGCAAGGGTGTCAAAGTCGATGTAGGCAATTTTGGTTCCTCATCTGCAGTACAATGTTGCTCCTCAGAGTTACTATCTGCTACAGATTTGTCCATGTGAGCATCTAAATGGGAAGAAGGCGATGTTACTGGATGTTGCATTTGATCCATATCCTTTACATCTTTTGTGCCTTGACTAATTATTGAGGAACCTGGGAGAAAAAATGAGTACAACAAAGGTTAGTTTGTGAGTGTTGTAACCTTGTGGAAATCAGTTAACCCGAAGTCTCACAAACTTTCTTTAAATAAGGTAGCTAAAGAGTAGGCATTACATGGATTTTCTTTTGCAACATCCATTAGGTATGGAAGCAATTTTCTGTAGCTGACTGAGTTTGGAGCTTTGAACACCTTCACTCGGGAACATGGATTAAGAACCTAATGCAGAATGTTAACATCAACTTTCATTAGCAAGAGACCATTTCCAAGATTCTTGCTGTATACAACAGCAATATATTTCACACTAAAACATTTATCAGTTCCCTAAGAACTGCAAAAAGGATTGGATCTTGAAAAAACAGTGATAATAAATTTAACTTTAAGCTATATGTCTCAAAAGTCCAACAACAAAATAGCTTTACCAGTTTACTCTTTGAATTGAACCCTTTTCTCTGATTACAATCTGGATGATTATTCCCAATGTTTCCATTCAGTGGTTTATCAAGCACAGCATCCTCATTCTGGAAAACTTTGTCTTCTTTATCTTTCATATTATCTCCCTCATCTGGTTTACTAAAGATATCAGCATCCGGTGGTGTCATTTGATAACATTCTTCCATCATATCTGCCGTATTTTCCCCAACTTCATTTCTTCTTTGCTCCACATTATGCAATATGGTCCCTTCAACCTGAGAGGAATTCGGGTTTATACCATTCATGCTACTAAAGATATCAGTTCCTCCATTTTCTGATGGTTTTCTATCATCAAAATGTGCACCATTGTCATCTTTCTTACTAGTAAACTGATCGTCCACGGTCACTGATGGCAAATTAGGGCTCATATGATTTAATTTCTGAACTTTGCAAGGGAACCCCACATCAACAATCTCAATTTTCTGGATACCTATGAGAAAAAAAAAGACACATACATCAAATGTAAGACTATGTCTGCAAACTTCTAGTATTACTCAAAATAACCGCCGTACTTTGTACAGAATTAGAGAGAGAGAGAGAGAGAGAGAGAGAGAACAGAACATCAAAGAATTACACGAATCATCTTTTGAGATATCCATCAGAAACGGTAGCAATCTCCTATAGTTGAATGAGCTTGGAGTTTTGAAGACTTTAACCTATAACAGAAGAAATAATTAATAAATCTAAACTAGCAATTAGTACAATTAGATAATTATACATGGCCAATTATGAAATTCAAAATGTAATTTTGTCACTTGTCACGTATCAATCAAAGACTGCAAGTGTAAATATAAAATTTTATAGACCAGTAGCTTCGTTACCAGTTTACTCCTAGAAACGGAGACATTTGAGCTATAGATATTGTTTTTACAAACACTTGCACTTGAAATTCCCCCATTTTTGCTACCAATTCCTCCGATTTCATCAGTCTCCAGTGGTTTCATCTGATCAAAATCTCCACTCAAATTAACCGCCCCCCCATTCCCCTTCGAATTCACATCACACAAACCTTCCACAACCAACATAGCTTTCTCGAAATCTTCATCACTTTCCTCCACAAAAACACCTTTATTGCAACAAGCCTCCGATATCGAACACAAATTGGGGCTTACATCATTCACAATCTTACATCCGTAATCAAATTTTGAAACCCCTGTTAGGGAAATTAACGTAATAAGTAATGCAACACACCAAGCCAAATTGCCAAACCGAATTAAAATACTAACATACAAAGACCAGATCAATTGAATTTAAATAAATTAACCAAAATATATCAAAATAAAAGTAAAACCAACTAAAATAAAGGGCGCAACACTATTGCCAGAGCACAAATTAGGGGTTACATCAAGTCTCCTCCATTGAACACAAATTAGGGCTTATTACATCATTCATAATTCCACATTCATAATCAAATTTTGAAATACCATCATTATCAAAACAATCTTCCTCTTCGATGAGTGAATTAAAATACTAGCGTACAATTGTACAAATACCAGGTCAATTGAATCTAAATAAATAAACCAGCATATCAAAATAAAACTAAAAACATCTAAAATCAAGGGCAATGCTACCGCCACAGCAGAAATTAGGGCTTACGTCACTCCTCCGATATCAAACACAAATTAGGGCTAATTACACCATTCATAATCGGACATTTCTAATCAAATTTTAAATACGCTGCTCTGGCAATAGTAATTTCCATTTCAAAATACCTCCGTTATCAAAACAATCCTCCTCGTCTCCGATCATTGAACTGGGAGAGAATACGCGGTGAGCACGAAGATCCTTGATGGAGATGTGAGATATATTCTCCAATTGCAGAGCTCCTTCTTGTTGTTGGTCTGATGATGGCTGGGATCTTCTACGAGGAGGTGTGTCATATAATTGTGTGTGGTTACGCTTTCGGATTACATCGGACCGAGATCTGCCGGATCGGCTGTGGTGGAGGTATATCCGAGATTTGCTTCGCGTGTAGATTCCCTCGAAGGGATTATTGAATGATGATGATGAAGAGCTCTGATTTATCTTTCTGGAGCTAAGATTTGGTTCCATTGCTTTCGTTCGCTTCTTCTGTGCTAAAAAAATTAGGGTTTTGAGAAGGAACAGAACAGAGCGAATAATAATGTTCAGGGAAAAAGAAACAGAGAGAAATGGCGGGAGATTTTAGTGCGGGAAATTATGGCGGGAATCCTTTGCGTAAAATTGTACACGTGTAAAAGTAAAAGTAATTTTACACATAAATTATATATACACATTGATTTTATACTTTAAAGGTCTCGTTTGATTTGAGTATTAAAAAGTGGGATGAGATTGTTAATATAACTTTTTTTATAATACTTTGTTTGATTCGCACAAATGTGCTGGGATTACTAATACCGATATTAACTTAATATCACTCTTTGTGGTATAATTTAATATCATGTGGGAGGTAGTATTGTTTATTCAAGATTAAGAAAAATGAATCATATATTTTCAAAAATGCCATTACTACTATAAGGCTCCATTTGATAGCAACATGAAAAATTAAAATAAAAACAACTAATTTGAGTAAGAAGATGGAAAATAAGTTAAGGCATGTAGTTAGATACTCTTCATCTCATACTCATTTTTGTGAGTATATGTCTTCCATCCTCCTTTAATATTTTGTGGAAAAATTTTCTCCACCATCACCCAAAAAAAAAATTTGTCATGAAAAAAAGCAAATAGCAAAAGTTAATCTTACCACATCCCTCAACTTATTTTCCATCTTCTCACTTAAATTAGTTATTTTTCTTTTCATTTTTATTTTCCATATTCCTATCAAACGGAGCCTAATATTTTAAAAAATGCCACACTACTATATTATTATTGTTTTAACTTAATTTTTTAAAATTTTTTAATTTTAAAACGTTTTTTTTTTTTTTTTTTTTATTTTGTTAGTCCAAAATATAATCCCGTATACGAGTTACAGAATCAAACATGGTATTAACGTCAATATGAAATATCCCAGTATTAATACTGCATGAATCAAACAAGGTATTAAATTAATACCAGGATTAATAGTCAAATACTATTAATACTAGTATTATTAATCCTACTGACCCTAATACCTGAATCAAACGAGGCCTAAGGGTGTCTTTGTCACACGGAATTAAAAGTATAATTGGATTAATTAATCTTATTTAGTGTTTGTTGTTGAAAATGATAGGATAAATAAATCATATCATGTATTTGGTGTAAGGGTAATTAGAATATTTTAATCCTATCCTGCGTTTGGTATAATACGGGACTTAATTGCACTCAGGATTAATTATCATTTTATCCCTTTAGAACCAGATAAATATATACCACTCCTATAAGTGGGATTATTTTATCCCCTGGTTGTCGGATAACAAAATAAATATGTAAATTAATTTTTAATTAATTTTTTTTATTTTGATCTTTTTTTTATGCCTTTTAGATAATCAAATTTATTAATGAAAATTTTCAACCCACCAAAATCACAGTAACTCAACTAATAAAATTCATTTCTTGTATAATATAGTATTTTTATTTATTTTTTATTAAATGAATGTATTTACAAGAAACTTTAATTTTAGAAAAAATGGTAACATTAGAATTTGAAGCTGTAATTAATGTCTAGTTCGTAAATATTGTATATAATATAGAACGTTTCTCCCAAATGAGTTTTTAACGAAACTTATTTATAAAGAAGGGAATCACATTAGTTAAAAAAAATGTGTGGATAACAATTAAAATTGCATATATTTTTAAAAGAAAAGCAAGTTGTATTATATAATATCTAAACTTTTAATCTGGAACTCCATCAAATGCAAAGTTTATTAATTTTTTATCCGACCAGTGACCAGTCCTTATCCTGTCCAATCCTGCTTAATCCTTATTCGACTAATTCATTTCCTATCATATCCCACATAGTTCTTATCCGACTAATTACAACTCTTATCATATCCGGCTTTTATCATCCTATCCTACTTTATTATCTGTCGCGCCAAACGCATCCTAAGGATATTCGTGTGTAAAATTGGAATCGAGCGATGAAAAACACACAAATGAATATATGAATATGTAATGTTTAGTATTTTTTTATGAAATATTTTTATACATAAATTTAAGGTGGGGCTATTGCCACACTCCAAAGTTCTCTCTAACACTCCCTGTATTGACTCGGAACAATAGTGCCTCGTATATGATCATTTACTCGGTGCAATAGAGCCGAATCAATGTTGAAAACAAAAAAAAATACACTGACTCGACCCTATTGCTCCAAGTAATGTGGGCATACTCGACCTTATCGCACCTAGTCAATGCACACATATTCGATTCTATTGCACCGAGTCAATGTGAGAGTGTTACAGAGAGATTTGGTGGGTGGCAATAGCCCCACCCTAAATTTATGGTTACAATGGATCGTGTTTTATAATTCTTGATGAATAAATTTTATAAATATATATTTTATTTTAATTCGTATTTTGAATTTAAAATTATATTGTTTTAAAGTTTTTACAGAAAGTTAAGGGAAAATGAGGATATTGAGTGTAAAATCTGTGTGTATTATACACATTCATTTTACACAATGATGAGCTCGCAAAGTGGTTTGCACAATTATTGGAGCACCAAAAATTTTATACATTTTGTAAATTTTAATTACATTTTGCTCATGTGGCAATGCACAACTATTGGAAATGTAAATTTAATGTTTAGTAATTTTTTTATACATAATTTTATGGTTACAATGGATTATGTTTTGTAACTCTTGATGAGTATATTTTATAAATATATATTTTATTATAATTCGTATTTTGGATTTAAAGTTATATTGTTTCAAATATTTTTTTAAAAGTTGAGGAGAAAGAAAGATGATATAGTGTGTAAAATGTGTGTGTATTATACACATTCATTTTAGACAATGATGAGTTGGCAAAGTAGTTTGCACAACTATTGGAGCACTAAAATTTTTACCCATTATGTAAATTTTACACATTGCTTATGTGGTAATGCATTTACACAACTATTTGAGATGTCCGCTAGTCCAATAAATTTACCCTATCATGTGATTAGTTAACATATCCATGTCATTGCCACGTTATTAGAATAGTATTCTTGCCAAAAATAATGTTTTATCTAGCTCGTTTAGTCATTTTGAATAGTTCTTGCATTCATAGTTAGTGCACAAGACAAGTTGTCATCTTTGTATTGGATGAAGAGTTGAAATGAAACTATTTTTCTTCTAATAATGAGATAACATTATTTATGAGTGTAACATTAATTATATTTCATTTTATGAAAATGTTATGGCAGATGTTCCTGTTACCATTAACAAAAATTATGACCATATTTGTAAAATATTGTTTCTAATTTAATTTATATTAAAAGCATCTTAAATATAATCATACATTTGAAGATAATAGAATGTTAAAAGCATCTTTGGATGTGCATTCACATGATTACTTAAAGGTGAATGCACTTATGAAATCCATCTTCTCCCCTACTAAAAATCAAAATTACGTCAATGTTAACCTAAAAAATAGCGTAAAATCCTTTCTTCTCACTCCGATTTCTATCCTTTAGATAAATCGCCGTTAAATAAACTTCTTTGTGCACGAGGTTTTTTTTCCTCTATCATTTTTTTCGCTTATTTCTTCTCCTGGTTAAACTAAAGTTCACATTCTTGCATGAATCCAACAACAATAAAATTACTAATTTATCTTGAGGTGAGTGTTTCTATTGATTTTTGTCATTATCTCCAACTATTCTGCTTTTGAGTATTTGTTTCGTTTTTGTCATAATACCATTCACGGTCATGTAAATGCTTTGCAAAGGTTTACTATTTTAAACCTTTTTTTCCCAAAAATCTCAAGATATATCTACCGATAGATCTTGCTAAAGGTGTTCTTCGAGCACTTCGTTTTCAAGCCTTAGGGAAGGTACTATATTATTCCATTGCTAATTATTTATTTAAGTTCATTCGTAAACATTCACTAATATTTCCATTGTTGCTTTTGGAATTCTACTTAAGTTTTTTTTTTGGGAGTTTTGTTGATACTTATTGCGAAGTTAATGTCGTACAAGTTTGGTACATTATTTTTATTTATTTTTTTGGTAAAATAAGTTTATTGATTAAAGCAACAAACATTATACAAACCATACAAAGGGCATACCCTAAGAATTACACCTTCAACACATCTTTATTAACCCCCCAATTCATACACAAAATCCAAATGCCAAAAGTCATCTTCACATACCAAGTATACGATTTGTTTACTACTAATTTCTCTATCTCACTAATCAAAATACATTCCAAACGACAATGGTTACCAAATATCCTCTGGTTACGTTCTTGCCAAATCAAATAAATGGCCACATTAAAAGCAATCTTGCTCAATTTACCAGTCAAGTCATTCATTTTAAACCTCCCAAGTAAATGAGATTATAACAAAAAAAAGAAGAAGAAGCTTTCTTGTAAACTTTCAGCCACCCAAATTAAAGGTTTGTGGAAATTCAATTATAATTCACATGCACTTTTTTGGTTTATGGATGGTAGGAAAACTAAAACCGTATATCCAGTGGCGGAGCCAGGATTTGGACCGAGTGGGAGCAAAATTTAAAGCGCACCAAATAATATTTAAAGTCTTAAAATTTTAACGCAGGCATAATAACATTAATAATAATTGTTCATACAACTGAAATAGCAAATACGAACAATTACGATAAATTACAATAACATTTTACGGTTTTTCATATTTTGGAAGTATTGCACTCTTTGTCAATGTTATTGAGAACTTATTATTCAATGTATGCACCGAACAATCATTCATAAATTCGTCTCCCATTCGGTTGCCTAGTGCACACTTAATGATTTTCATTGTCGAGAAAGCTCATTCAACACTTGCCGTTGCAACTGGTAAGAGTAGGGCCAACTTGATGAGCAAATTCACCATTGGATAACTCATATATTTCTTGGTTTCAACCAATTTTTGAGCAAACTCACAAATCCCCTTCAAACAAAAAAAGTCATTATTATACCTCACATCTTCTATATAGTTTTGTAGTTATTCCTCAAGTATTATTATGATATTAGATGAAAAATCAAAGGGATAAAACTTTGCAAACCGAAGTAATTTTTGTAAATTAAAAGCGTTGGATGACTTTAATAGATCAAGGCATGCCATACAAAAAATCAACTCCGTATTGATCTCATTAAAAAAATTATTCAACTCTTAGAGTTGCAAATCTATTGCTGTACAAAATAATTCCACACAATAGTGATGGAGATTTGTATTTGCTTCAACGTTTTGACTGATCGCCCGTGCACTACAAACAAGTCGTCCAAATTTGGAATGTTTATCTCATTCTTAGTACAAAATAAAGAGACCGTACCAAATAAAAACTCCCACTCATCATTTTTCAATATTTGTAGCTATTTTTTTAGATGTGAATATAAGTCATGACATTGACAATATCTTGATCCTTTCTCTGTAATGCTTGTGACAACTCATTAGTAATTCCTCATATTCTTTTCATCAAGTGGAAGATGAATACAAACTCAAAGGTTTGTAAGTGAAGCTTCAAATCTTTTGCTTGAGCTCTTTGCCCGTCAAATGAACCTTCATCTTCAATAACTTCATGCACATTAATCACAGAGGAGAACAGGTCAATTAAACTACAAAGAGTATACAAATGTGAACCCCAACGTGTATTGCCTGCCCGTTTTAATATCATTTATTGATTCAAACATCTTCCTATTTCTCTCTCACCACTATAAATCCTTTTAACGTTTACTTCAAATTGTTTCTCCCGAAGAAGGTCTCTACGTTTGCATGAGGCTCAACAATGTTTGACAAAATTCCAATGTGGTCAAAGAATAAACAAAGTCTCTTGTTTTTCTTTGCAACGGCTACAAGAGTCAATTCTAATTGATGAGCAAAGCAATGGACATAGAAAGCATATGGGTTATCCTTTAGAATTAAGGTTTTGAGACTATTAAACTCACCCCTCATATTACTTGCTCCATCATAACCTTGCCCCCGTAAACTTGACATACTTAAACTATGTTTGGAAAAGAAAGAATTAATAGTTGCCTTTAGTGATAGGGCAGAAGTATCACGAATATGAACAATGCCAATAAAACTTTCAACCACACACCCCCTTTTGCCCACATAATGTAAAACCACTGCCATTTGTTTTTTAACTAAAATATTACGAGACTCATCAACCAATAAAGAGAATAACCCATCCCCAATCTCTTGCATAATAGCCATTGTGGTTACACTTGTAGGAGCATTAATAATATTGTTTTAGATGTCGGGAGATGTCATTTTATGATTCTAAAGAGCAAGTTTCAAGATAACTTTTTAAACATTTGGATTTTGCTTTACAATCAAATCAAGAAGTTCGAGAAAGTTTTCTCGATTTGATGAGCCTTTAGATTCATTATGCCCCCAAAATATCAATCCTTGGCGTAAAAGATATTTCAGGCTATCAAAAGTCGCAGTCAAATGAACACGATAATCTAATCAAGCTTGCTTGGAATTATTGGACAAACACACTTCTATATGTTGGTTATGATTCATTAAATCATCACAAGCCTTCAAACACAAAAAATGACTACTATTAGGACCTCCAATATGTTTATTCAATCTCCCATTCTTTTTCCAATTTTAAAACCCCCGACTAATAAATGATTCAGCACTGCCTTTGTTCAAATACTTATCTTTAAATATATAACAACACAAACAATAAACGGCATCATCTGTTATGTTATACTCCAACCACCTCCCATATTCGCCAAACCATTTAGGATTAAATCGATGTTTGGAACTACCAATTTGTGTTTGAGAGAATGTGTGATTTCTGGGTTAAAAATGCCCAATTTGAAGGCATGCTCTTCAAACCTTCTCTATTTAGGAAAGGTGAAAATCATAGATGGTCATCCTTAAAGCAGGATTAAATTATAATTCATATAAATTTGCCTATTCATTAGACCCCAAATGTAATGAAGGAAAAACTTCAAGTTGAGAAGATCTAGCTTGTACATTGCTAGGCATCGCATTTTGACAGGATTGAACTTCGGGTTCAGAACATGTGCCTTAAACCTCTTCATCTTTATCAAAAATGTGTCCATTAATACTATTTTCAATAAAAATAAAATAAAATATTAAATAACTCTCTTCCTATATAATTAAAATTATGTAATTAATTAACAATATAACTAATATTCAACAATTAGGGATTTCGACCTAAATCAACTTATATTATGAAAATAGTCAATAATAAAATTTTAATTATGTAATTAATCAACAATATAACTAATATTCACCAATTAGGAATTTAGACCTAAATCAACTAATATTATGAAATTAGAACTAATATTCAACAATTAAGGTTTTAGACATAATCACCTAAATCAACTAACATATAAAACTAGTCATTAATAGAGTTAGAATTATGTAAGTAATCAACAATAAAACTAATATTTAACAATTAGGGGTTTAGACCTAAATCACAAAAAATTCAACAATTAATCAAGAAATCAATAGTTCAAGAAATACAACTAATCTAGTGCAACTAATCAAGAAATAATGTAATCCCTAATTTTGAAAAGTAGATCAAGAAAAATTACCTAGGAGTAGAGGAGAAATAAATAGCGAGAGTGCGAGAGAGTGGAAATGGGACTGGCCAAATTGATGTCCTTATCCCTTAATAGCTCCCGCCTTTGGGAATAAGCATTCATGTCCTTGTAAACATTGTTGAAATGGGGCTGATCAAATTGATGTATGAGATATATTTATTCATTTAATGAAATATGCTATCGATGAAGGGTACAATTTTTTATGTTTTTATGGGAAGACTTTGGGTGTAAGTCTAGTTGATCAACCAAAACTAAAGGCAATATATAATACTCCTCTAGAAGTGGAAGAATCAATTTTTCCCAAGTTAAATGATCAAGTGAATGATGTTTGTAAGATGTTCACAAGGGAAATATGTCCTTCAACTCCTCTTGAGATTAAAAGAGGTGTCGAATCACATAAAAGCAAGAAATAATCATTTGTATTGACTAGCATCCGAACCCCTCCACCTTTCCAACAATGCATCACTTCACAAAGTCATGTATGCACTTGTGAAGTTGAATGATATAAAGATGCAATTTAGTTTATTCAATGGTGCTATGAGAGGAATTCTTAAATTGTTGAAAGAGTTACTCCCTGAAATGAACAACTTGACAGTGAATTATCTTGAAATGAAGAACATGTTCAAAGACATTGGTCTGAATTATATAAAATATGATGTACGCATTAACAATTGTATGTTATTTTGGAAGAAGTGTGTGGAAAGTACTTAGTGCATAAAATGTGGTACAAAGTGTACAAGTTGAGTTCTAGGTTTGATAGTGGGAAAAAAAATCTTAAAGGCAAGGGGTAAGGTGAGGTACCGCAAGGTTGTCAAAAAAGTAATGAGACATTTTACCTAATACCTAGGTTGAAACAGTTGTACATCATTAAATAGATAGTAGAAAAAATGACATGGCTCTCTCAAGCAAAAACTTATATGAAATTTCTAAGGCATCCTTGCAATTCCTTAGATTAGGTTAATGCAAATATATTGCGAAAGAAATTTGTTACGGAGACGCAAAATGTTTGCCTTGCAATAGCAACAGATGGTTTTAACTCGAGTAATATGTTTGGATGCAGTTATAGTTGTTGGCCTGTTATTATTCAAACTTTTAACTTTTCGCCTCGTTATGCATGAAAAATGAGTTCTTGATGTTAACAATTTTGAAACCTGAGCCAAAATCTCCTACGAATAGTATTAATATTTTTCTTTAACTGTTGGTTTATAAGTTGAAAGTGTTATGGTCTAGAGTTGAAGCTTGAGATGAAAACAGAAATGAATATTTCAATTTGAAAGCCATGTTAACGTGGGGGTATTCACGACTTCCTATCCCATGGGACGCTATCTGGCTGCACAACCGAACGTCATTATGGGATGATTTTTATTCTTTTTTGAATATGTAATCTCTACGATGTTGAATCGTGTTATTGCAATTTTATTGCATTTGTGCTAGCACATTTGGATTTTTAGTTCGTGTTCTAGCTTTGGTTACAATGAGTTTATTTTTAATATGTAATATTTATAGTGCATAATTTCTACTTTGTTTTAACATGTAATTTGATCGTGTTTTGATTATAATTTTAGTAGGTAACCATACCATTAATTGTTGGCGATACTTTAAACCCGAGGCCTAATATTAAAACACCAAGGTCAACATCTTGGTCACGCATATAAACTAGTTCCTCAGCAACCAGTCGAAGTCCAAAACGAATAAAATTCAACGAAAATGGGCTTTTGATTGGCAACAAAGCCCTTTTCGCTAGAAGGCTAGGAAAGCTCGCACGGACTCATATCCCGATTTGTTACAAAGCGTGGAAACTTATTCCGGAGCAATATAAGGACATACTATAGGCTGCATTTAAGGTAACTTTTAAACTTGCCATGCGGCTTCTTTCTACTTGCTTTTTCGCTATGCAGCCTCTTATACACCTATAATTCCCCCTATATATAAATTCAATTTCAACATATATTAAATGGCCAAATTTAGCAAATAATTAAGAACTAATACTAATCTTAACGTAATAACATATTACTATATATTATATTGAATAGATGTTCTGAGATTTACTTGAAGTCTTCTAGCTTATAATGCTTTTTTGTAGAATAGTTAATGTTCTATCTGTTGTTGTATTTAAAATTTTGGTTGATGGAGATTTAATATATTTTTTGTTTAGTAGCATTTTGTTGGCATGTAGGGAAGAATTTGCATTTGATTTCAATTACTAATACACTAAATGGCGGCCTCCATTCTCATATAAAAAAGTCGACATTTACTGTAGATTCGTATTTTTATAATCTTTCACTCTCTGAAACCTACGCACCATGCACTCGTTAAATTTGTATTCATTTATTGGAGAAAGGGGGAACACATGGGTGTTGGTACTTACATACATAGAGGAGTCATATATATAAATTAGCTAATTTACACTTCTAATTTGATTCCAAAATGTTATACAAGTGTGTTTGTTTTATATTAACTAAAAACCTCATTAGCAAACTAATATTAATTTTAGGAAAGAGAGAAATAAGTTGTTTCTTTTATAGATGCATTGCACAAATAAACCATTTTCTCATCTAACCACTTACTAAAATAATTATTCAATGAACTAAACTAAACTAAACTAAAACTAAGATTGGACTTAAGATTAAATAAAAAAGAAAGAAAGAGAAATAAATAAATTAATTAGTTAATTTTTAGCGGCCAATGTGCATGTTCATTTGTGAAGTGATATTGATTTTTTTGTAAAATGATATGTACTATTATGTTTGCTAGAACCTTTAGGTTTGAATCAGTTACTATATTAGACACACTCATTCATTTTGACTATCAAGTAGTATGTATCACATATGCAGCTTTGGTCTATGGTTGGTATAAGCATGATATGTGCTACATTGTGTTTTGTTAACTATTACTTATATTTTACATTAATTGATAATGTTCTATATCGATTGTTAACTTATAATATTCTATACATATATTTTGTATAAGGAGTTTCCGAATATGAAGGATAGTTAAAGAGGCATATTTTTAAATAAAGTTAAAGAGGCGTGGAATAAGTTTAAATGGAAGTTAAGAGCAAATTTTGTGGGCGATGATGTTAGTAAATGGAAGGAGAAAGTCTCGACATTAATAAAAAGTGAGGATTGGGAGATATTTTGCGATCACGAGGCTATTAAAAATCTAAACCAAAAAGGAATTCAGAATAAAGCTAACAAAGTGAATAATGAGCAAAAGGCCCCCACAATATGGGCTGTGATGGATATGCCCAATTAGTAGAGAAATGGGAGGAGGTAAATGGGTGCCCACCTAGTTGGATAGATTTATGATTGGCTACTCATTCATTGAAAGATGGAACCTATTGCCTTGTATAACAAATAAATTGTTGTTCGTATTTTTTTAAAATATTTTTTTTATTCTTTTAAATTATAATCTTTCATTCTTTTAAAGGTTTTCAATGAGAGGGGCGAGAAGGAAATAATATTGGATAGTGGTCAAATTAATGAAGTATTTGAAAAAGATTCAAAAGGGCACGTACAATGTGTAGGGTTACATATTTCTAGAAAAGTTATGTTGAATTCATCTTTTACCCGAGAAATGCTTGCCGAGGCCAAGTCGAAATAGGGGTTGGGAGGAGAAAATGGATAAACTCACGGAAGAAGTACGTTACTGAAAAAATAGATATTAGGGACCCCACATTAAGGAGAGTCGTTTATTCCATCGCTACAGTGGACTAAATAGAGCATAAGGGACGGAGACGTTGGTACCCTTCCAAATTGGGTGTCTTACAACCTAACATTTTATATAATTTTCTTAAACTTTTATAATGTGAAAGATTATCTTGTACTTAAAAAAAAAAGGCCCATCCTTAATAGTAAATTTGCAATTGAAAATAAAACAACACATTTTCTTACCTTTCAATAAGAAAAAAGGGCCGTCCTCCCTCTTTGTTCATTTCTTAGCTTTGCCCCAACCCCACCACTTTGCCCCAAATCGCTCCGAAGACGATCAATATTGGAAAAGCTCGAGGATGTATTAAGTACATTTGTAATCTTATGGCCTCTCCTTAGATTTAAAAAGTTGTTTCTGAAATTATCGCTGAAATTGCTTTGCAAATTGAAATTCTTCAGTACGTTGGCCTTTGTTACAGAATCAGCTTTGATTAAACTTGTATGAGGTAAATTTGTAATATATTTCATATTTATAATCATACAAGTACAAAATCTTAGTTTATATATGAATGTATGAATTTATATAAGTTTCTGAGTGTGTATAACTCGTTGAGCAATTACTGAACTTAATTTGATTATGATTGATCAATTGAACTATTTTGTGAGTTATTTAGAAAACCGATTTACAATGATTGAGAGGGAATAGCATGCAAAGTTTATATGTTTGATCTATACATATATGTGAATATATATATTACATGTAATTAGACAAGCTAATAAATTTTGATTTAGTTTAAACCTAACAAGTTTGATTTGCTGTAACGTTAAACAACCTTTTTAACTGTTAAACTAATTACTTGAATTGCTACTGTTCTTTTTTGTTATTATTGGAATACTTGAACTATTGTTAATTAGTTAATTAATTACGTGATTAATACAGCTAGATCATGAAGTGTCAAACCATGCAGAGAAAAATTTGAGAGAGAAACAATGTGCTAGAGATAGAAGTAGGGAATGGGGATGGCGCTCTTTGTCTGGTTCTGCAAGTGATCAAGTAAAAACATAAAGTGGAGAGAAAAAATATAATTATTTAAATACGAAACATTAAGCATTTCACATTATCGACCATTTCTAGTGATCGATAATTTATATGTATCTTTTAAAATATATTTTTTTTATAAAAAATATGTGTAAATCTTCAATGGCCATATCATGTATTAATTGTCTAAATTTTATGATATGGTATGTGGCTTTTATTAATATGTAGGTTCATATACTCTTGTTATTAGCTCGCGACCTATTACAAAATAGTTTACAAATACATTTGGGGAATAAATATGATAGGCTAGTTTCAACTAAACAACCGTAGATAATTATTGTGTGATTTGCTGTAGCATTAAACAACCTATAAAAATATTAAATTAATTACTTTATTGCTACTATTCTTTTTTGTGATTATTGTAATAGTTGAACTATTGTTAATTAGTTGATTAATTGTGTGATTTCATATTATTGATTTATTATGTATTCATTGTATTTGTAAATAGTTAGTTTATCTTATTTTATGTTTTTTTTATGCTTATGATTTTCATTTTCCTGTGTTTATACTTAGGTGATTGCATTTTTAAAAAGTGGATATGGATAAGAGTTGGATTGAATCACATGATAGGTGTTTAAAGTTATACGTAGATGGGGTTGAAATATTTCTTAGATTTGCATATGTGAATAAGAGTATGCAAACGTCAAATATCAAATGACCGTGTAGTAAATGTATCAATCGGGTATATCCCAACTTGCAAATTATAAGGGAACATTTAGAGATGCATGGTTTTGAAAAAAAGTTATAAAAATTGGATTTATCACAGGGAGCTTTTGGGTGGTTTACTAATTATATAAATGAGTCGATGGATGATATAGTATTTGAAGAGGAACCCACATAATCGAATGCAAATGCTAATATGATTACAATGGTTCAAGAGGGAAAGGGGATTCCAGAGTTTGAAAGTAATATTGAAAATGATTATTCACCTAGAAGTTATGGCATTGAGTCTCTTAAAGACTTGCCAAATTATTTCAAGCTTTTACTAGATGCAGAAACTGAGTTGTATGAAAATTATCCCAGTGGGGTCAAAAAACTTTCATTCCTTGTTGAGTTGTTACAATTAAAGTAACTTAATGATGGACAAATCGTTCTTTAACGATGTTATTGGAAATTCTTAAATAAAGTGTTTCCTAACGCAAAAATTTCAACGTCTTACTATCATGCCAACAAGCAAGCGAAAGACTTATGATTCAATTATGAAACATATGATGCATGCCCCAATAGTTGCATGATATTTCAAAATGAGACTGAGAATCTTAAAAAGTGTGAGACTTGTGAGGCTTCCAGATATAAAAATAATGATGCTAATGAGGGTGATCAAAGTAATAATGGGAAAAAGGTGGCAGCCAAAAAAGTCCAGAATTATCCTTTAAAACCAAGGTTACAACGATTGTTTTGGTCATCGCGTATTGCTCCACTCATGAGGTGGCATTTAGAAAAACGAATTGACGATGGAGTAATGAGACATCCTGCAGATTCCCTTGCTCGGAAAACGTTTGATAAGAATAACCCCATATTTGTAAGTGATAGTCGTAATGTTCGACTTGGGTTATCAACTGATGTATTCAATCCTTTTGGTAATATGAGTGTAGCCCATAGTATATGGCCTATTGTGCTCATCCCTTACAACTTACCCCTATGGTTATGCATGAAACAATGGTACTTGATTTTATTTATTTTGATTGATGGACCAAAAGGATCCGGCGATAAAATTGACGTATTTTTATAGCCATTGATTGAGGAGTTAAAAGAGTTATAGAGCAATGGAGTATTAACTTATGATGTAGTAAGCAAACATATATTTTTACATCATGCAGCATTGTTATGGACAATTAGTGATTTTTCAACGTATGCCATGTTATCAGGATGGAGCACAAAAGGTGAATTTGCTTGTCCTTATTACAATAAGTATCCTTAGGCGATCTGGTTAACAAATGGTGGTAAATATTGTTATTGGGGTCATCGTCGATTCCTAGCAAATTCTCACAAGTTTCGTCGAGAGAAAATGGCATTTGATGGGAAGGTTAATATAAAGCCGCCAGCAGTTAATTTATCTGGAACACAAATATTGCAATAAGTAATGACCTCGATATTGAAACTGAGTATAGAGAAAAAGATATATTTCGAAAGAGGACAAGCGAACAAATGAAAAAAGATCAAGTAAAATAAAGCAAAGTTAAACTACCAAAGTCTCGATTGAATTGGAAGAAGAAAAGTATTTTCTTTGAGCTTCCATACTGGGAGCATAATTTGATATGCCACAATCTTGATGTTATGCATGTAGAAAAGAATGTGGTTGAGAATATCATATCTATAGTGTTGGGTATGAAAGGTAAAACAAAAGACAATCTAAAAGCTCGAAAGACCTTAAGGAGTTCAATATTAGGCCAGGACTACATCCTCAGCCCCGAGGGACTAATTTAGAGTACATAGCTGTAGCAAAGTTCACAATGAACAACAAAGGGAGTGATATTTTTTTGAAAGTGTTGCAAGACATCAAGGTCCCAGATGGTTATTCATAAAATATTTCACGATGTGTGTAAATTTAAGAAAGAAGCATCTTGGGACTTAAAAGTCATGATAACCATATTATAATGCAACAACTTCTCCTTATAGCTTTGCGAAAGGTGTTGGCGAATCATGTTGTTAAAGCTTTGATAGAGTTATGCACTTTTTTCACAATATTATGCTCAATCGTAAATATTGCTGGTAACTTGGAAAATTTTCAAGATCGTGTAGCTCATAGACTTTGTAATCTTGAGAAGATATTTCTCCCGACCTTTTTTTGATGTGATGGAACACTTACCAATACATCTAGCTTATGAATTGTTAACTGATGGAATAGTATGCTTTCGTTGGATGTACCCAATTGAAAGATATCTTCACACACTAAAACTCTTTGTACCCAATCGCACTCATCTTGAAGCCTCAATTGCCAATTTTGTTATTGGGGAAGAATGTATGACTTTTTGTTCACGGTACTTGAATGATAATATCGAAACCAAGTCTAATCAACGTATTAGAATTGATGATCAAGGTAATGTCTTTGGTCGGGCTGTGGGGAAAATAGTGCAATTTCGACTCAATCTTATAACACTCGCACAGGCTCATCATTATGTCCTTTCCGACACCGATGTAGTGGCACCTTTCATTGAGTATGTTTCTTCTAGTCAATATATATATACATACTTATTTATGTTTTCCTCATATCACTATTAAAGTAATATCTCTTGTATATTATTTTCAGAAAGCACTTCATTGAACTTTTGAAATCATATCCTTAAGCTTTATAACATCATGTCCGTCACCTACACACTGAACAATTTCACATGTGGTTTAGGGATCATTTAAGTTTGTTTATCAATTATTGTACACCTACAAATGTCATATTTTAGTATTTCTTTATTGCCATTGTTAATTTCTTGTTCTTTCTTGATGATATTAGGTGAACGGACTGCCAAACAATGTTCAAGTATCTGAAGAAATTAGGAACCTAGCTTTAGGTCTAATCACGGATGCAGTTAGATTTAATTCTTATGTTATCTATGGTTTCCGCTTTCGAACTAAAAGAGTTGACATTCGAAGAAAATCTCAAAATAGTGGAATTATTTTAAGAGCTGAACAGGAAAGTTATGCTAGTCAGAAAGACAAAAATCCTCGTTCGGGGGATGTTACTTATTATGGGGAGTTGACGAACATCATTCAAATTCAGTACCTTAATGGCATGAAGCATGTGTTCTTCAAATGTAACTGGGTTGATACTAAAGTGGGTAAAAAAGTATATGAGTTCAGGTTTACGTTAGTCAATTTCCACCATTTATTATACAAAGATAATCGAGTAGGTGATGAACCATTCATTTTAGCATCTCAAGCTAAATAAGTTTGGTATGTGCAAGATCCTAAAGAATCCGAATGGCATATTGTTGTTCAAATGATACTGAGAGACCGATTCAATAGATATTTAACACCTAAGGAAGAATTAGAATTTCATCAAGTTTAGCCATTTAAAGTGCAAAAGTTGGATCAAACTGAGAGTGTGTGACGCCCCGAATCCTGTTATGAGATTTATACCTCCAGGACCTAGTTAATCACGGATGCCGTGCTCTACAGCAGGTTTAAAATAGAAAATCATAACTTTTAAAAACTTTTTCTTAAATAAAATATGGTCCGAGTAAAATTCTTTTTTATAAAATTTCGGCATGTGGAGTTCGTTTCAGTAACAAACCGTCCTGTCATATAAAAACTATTCCTTACATATGAAATCATAATCAGCATGTTCAAAGTCACTACACATATAAAAACCAATCATACTAGTTTATATAGAAAGCCATTTATACAACAAGATCGATAGCAAGTACTTTAAATAGAAAGTCCGTTTACAATATACCCAAGACCAAAAGAATATACAACTTTAGTCCCTTTTTAAAGGACTACAAAAGTCTAAACTCATCAGAGACTTTCTATAGACGTACGCCATGCGCCACCCTGAGATGCTAAGCCTGCAAAATTGTTTGGAAAATGGGATGAGCCAAAACCAGGCTCAGTGGGAACTATATAAGTTTTATTAAGAAAATACACATTGAAAGGCACATGCGCGTGTATTGTTATAAAGCATTGTTTAAACTTATAATAGTGGAAGTAATGCAATGCAAATCACCCACAACATGCAAAGAACCTAATCACTAGGACACCCATCTTAGGAACCGGAAGCTATCCAAACCAATTACGCTATTCCTACATTTTGACCTCTTATATGGATTGCATTCACGAACTCATAACGTAGTGTAGTAATCTAACTACGAGTTTAACTTAAGTGATATCATTCGCTTCCTATGGTTCTTTATGCCATGCTATTCATTACTTTCCACTTTACTTATAATACATTATGAAATCCGCCAACTCGTACAAGTCTAGACAAATTCTCAATAAGTATTATAACTTAGATGTTGGCATGTCATCAAGTGACTTTCTATAATACTAATTCACGTCCATAAGACTCCTCGTTTAGTATTCCAATATTAGTATTAGTACATTACACAATCGAGTCACATTATCAACTCATCAATAATCCCAACGAAATCACACGAGGAGTACGAATAAGAATAACAAAAGATATGATACAACAACCATAACAATAATAAGCAAATAATATCAATCAATCATATCTCTTGTATAAAGCCTCAAGCTTACACCCCGCAGTCACTAGGCTTAGAGCATCGGTTCCCAAAGGACCCCAAGCTCTAAACTAATCATGTCTCCTCCAAGTGAGCGAACTGCTCAGGGACTTGGTCTTATCTTGTAATTCATTTTGAGTTGAACCTGCGCAAGACATTTTCCCGGAGACTATGCTCCAAATAGTTAACAAGAAGACACCTGTACAAGCACGTTCCTCCAAGGACGGAACTACCTTAGGATGTTTCACCTAAGTGTAGGGCTACTACTTCCCGAAACACAGTTCTGGTGATAGAGCTACACGAACTAATTCCCAAGCCAGGGAAGCTATGAAATGCATGACTACGAAACCCATCCGCGGGAAGGCAATATACATCAATATGATAATATAACAGGCGGCTACCACCGCACTATACTGGGTAGCCTTTCCCTTGTCCGCTTTAGGCGGCTCCACTCCAGTGTACTAGGTAGCCCTTTCCCTTGTTCGCTTTGGTGGCTCCACTCCAGCTATAACTAGTATCGATACCTTCGGCTTGGTATTTATATCTCGATACCTTCGGCCTGGTATTTATATCTCGGTACCCGCGGCCTTAATGAAGTGCACATGTATACGTATACAATGGTATTTATATCCCGGTACCTCCGGCCTAGCATTTATAGCCCGGTGCCCCCGGCCTGGCATTTGTATCCCGGTGCCCCTGGTCTTAATGTCATGAAAACTACAATAACCATAATTATCATCTAACTTCAAATATATCAACAAAACCTCACAAATATAATCACAACCAACCACATTGTATAGGGGTCCAACCTTAAATCAATTGGGGCTTCAACCCACAACTAGTATCAAGATTTTAACATAGCAGTTACAACGCAATAATATGGTAGGGCTACGACCCTCCATGGTGAGGCTACAACCTTACAATCAGTATCCAGACAAACCATCATACATTTGGCTATCGACGCATATATACTTAATCATCTTTCATTTTTCATCATCATATGCATCGTTATCACGCATTACAACTTATAGCCTTATGGTTACATGTTTATTCACGTTTTACAACCAATCGATTCATTATTATTATCTCTCATTATATAACGTGTCAAGCGTGTAAAACTAAGGCCGTATGATTCGTATCATAGTTCTCAGGTTATTCTATTAAGCCAAGTATCAGCTCTTATGATTCTCGCCTTTGTGGGATTTCAGTACAAATCACAAGGAAAATGCTCTACACTCATAACTAATGACAAATTTGTGTGTATTTATCATCCATAACCCACAATCAATCGCACTCTAAGCACAAAACCCAAAAGTCCCAATTTCTAGTTTAAACATGTAGCTACCATATGTGTATGAAGTGTAGATACAGGTATATGGTTCACAACATCAATTTAATTATTCTTACATTAAGTTTGTATGGCAATCTACCTATACACACCACTAATTTGGCACTAATCAAACTAAACCCACATGAACATGCAAGTAAGCCTAGGGTTTTAAGAAAAGTACCCATTTACAATAGAAATCTCTAGTGCAACACATAAAAGTTTGAAAAACAAGTTTAATATTAGAGTTCCCACCTCTATTGTTGATATTCCACGTAATTGAAGTGCTTAAAGAAGTGTAGGCGCCACAATCCCAAAGCCCTAGCTTCCCTCTTGAGCTCCAATGGCAGTGACATGAAGAGGAAGATGATGAATAGTGATGAGGGTGTAGATTTAGGGTCAATCTTGGTTTATGATGAATAAATCATCAAAACACTCATGAATCTCTCACTTCTTCTTTTTTAAACACTCTTGAGGTGTTGTGGGGTGTGTGGTCAAATTGGGTGTGTTGGGGTGATAAATGGTGAGAAAATAGGGTTAAAAGGGGTTAAAATTCGACACAGGGCTCCAAGATCGATCTTGGGAGCTCTCAGCCAAAGCTTATTTCACAACACTGACCAATGATAGTATTTTGGTCATAAATCCTTGCTCGAAACTCGAATTGGGGTGATCTTTATATCCAAGAAAGCTAATTCAAAGATCTACAACTTCCTAAGAGGAAGTCTTCCCAAATTATGGATGAAAAATTCTCAGAAATCCTCCGAAGACAGCACTCTGCTGAAACACTATCGAATGACCAGATTTTACTAACCGGCCCACTTCGAACGATGTTTTAACTAACGGGAAGTGAGAATTGGCTTTTGGTCAAAACACGAAAGTTGTAAAATGGTATGAAACCTAAACATAGGTGCAAATGACGACTAAATCGGATAAGAGGCGAAAAAGTTACGTAGCTCCAAAGTTGTCTAAAAACCATTAATCGCGTAAGACCGAAACTCACCATTTACAACCCAAAATCAATTCGGACCACCCGAATCACTAAATGATCACTCACACAAGTGTAAGTAGACTAATACGACTGGTACAAGGTGCCAAAGCACTACAAAATTCCAGAAACTAATATTTCACCATCCATGGTGAAACAAGCGACCGAATGAAAGCAACCACGGAGGAATAAATGAACGGGGTATTACAGAGTGTATCATGGGTTAGACATGAGGTTGATGGCTTGATAGTTGATATAAATGTCCTTGATGTTGAAGACCAAAGTTATGATGATTAAGGCGATGAATGGAAACTCATCTTTCTATGATATGTCATTTATATTCTTTGAACAGAAAAAAAATATATTAAATTTACTAGTTCAAATGTTCGTTAATCGTTTCTTTACCTACTCGTTGAGTATATTTGTTTATATATTTCTTTTTAAATATGGGACCAAGATAACTAACTATTACTTTACCTAGATTTGGTTGAAGTAGTTTTGTTATAGTAGTTTTTCAATTCTTTTTTGTAATTTACTATTACGTTGTTCTGTATTTGTGTTTTGAATGATTATATATAACTTAGTAATTTATCGTATTTGAAACATGAATTTGAGTTAGTGACTGTGTGAAATGATATAAGTAAAATTTTGTTTTTGTCAAAACAAACTAATTTGTTTGCGTTTTGGTTTTTTATCTTCCATTGTTGGTTACAAGGGATTATCATCTAGGTGAAGTTTTAAGTTAGCTTTTGAAAACATAATTTTATTGGTAATTTTTTTACCCTACTCTATAATTTACTTTGTTATTCTTTACTTTGTTAGTAATTCATGAAGTTGGAAGAAGTTTTGCATGTATATATCTCGTGACTTTTTCATTTTGCTGTATTAGTTATTACTCGTATATCTCAAATTTGTTATGTTTTAATAGATCCATCATGCGAACAAAATGTCGTTATATGCACTTGGGTGATAAGTTTCATGCAGAGACATCCTAACTAGTCTCACATGCCCAAAGTTCACAGCCACCAACGTCGCGAGGGATGTCCGAAAGCTCTTTTGAGGATGTGGACGACTATGCAGGAACACATTTTGTAAAATTTATTTTTTATTTATTAGTTTACCTTCATATATGCTAATTATAATCTTTGATGAGGTAATGCAGATAGCAGTTCCACTTTTGAAAAACGAGGGAGAGGGAGTGCTAAACCATGGAAGAGATGGAACCAGGGTAAGAAAAAAATAATTAGGTGGAATAGAAGATGCCAACCAATTAAACCCGATTCTTATAAGCTTGCTAGCCAGTTAGGGTGCTTTTCACGACAAGGATCATTGTTTCCCTTGACTACAAAATGTTAGATTGAAGAGACTAAACCAAACTTAAAATTTATTTGGCATAGTGTGAAAGTAATTTTTGTATGAAATTTGGTGTCATTAGTTTTGTTACAATTCTTATCCTTTAGTAACTTTCTTTAATAATTTTTTTCTTAGGCTAACACAAATGCGCCAGATGGTTATAAGTCAATTTGTTTTGAAAAGATTGAAAATTGTTGGGGGTCCTTTAAGAGACGTATAAAGAGGGATTATTACAAAAAGTATATCAAGGATGAGGAGCGCTTGGCACATGTTCCCCCACAATTAGATTATGGTTAATGGTCACAATTAGTCTCCTATTAGGGAGAATAGAATACACAGGGTGCAATTGTTGATTGAATGATATTGGTATATATAATATCCTTTTTATTCAATAAGTTCATAGCACTATATCATTTGTTCTATAAAGAATGGCAGCCCAAAATACTGAAAATCGACAATAATGATGTGCTTACCCGAGGACTAGGAGAACTTCATTTGTTGATGTTATTAAATCAATTAGTATTATATTATTCTTATGCGGACACATTATCTTATATGTGGTACGTTATTGATTATAATAGTTATAACATATTTCCTATTTAAACACTTATATAATATAAGAAAATGTTCCAATGGACAAAAGTGGCGTATGGAAGAGGACAAGAAAAACCACTTAAAGGGTATAATGTTGAGGATGGTGTTGCTGGTTGAGAGGTACATTATATGTAGTGTACCTAAGAATTCTTATCTATTTATTCTACTATGAGAGTCATTGAGTAAACTTGTTGGTTTATGGAAGTCTTTAATCATATTTCTAATTTTTAAAGTTGATGGATATTAGGATTTTGTACATGTGTAATGCATTTTTAGTAAGTGCATAGTGGTTGGGCAGTAGCACATTACCATGTACCTCTTTATACCTATTTGTAGGAAATTATTGATAGAAGATTGGGTGAACTTCCAAGAGAAGAGCAAACCAATCATGAAGTAAGAGATAAAATCTTCGAGGATGTAGTTGGGCATGATGGGCATGGTAGAGTACATTGTATGGGGGTAGGTGTGTGACCTAATCCTATACGGATGAGGTCCTCGTCTCACTTTTACGAGAATCAAATAGCACAACTTAGAGAATAGGCCGATGAAAGAGAGGTGCGTTATCGCCAAGAGGCGGAAGAGATAGAGAGATGTGTCATCAATAATAGCTTGAGCAAGCCAAGGTTGAGATGAGGATGGAACTTATTCAAATGTTGCAAAGTGTAGGCATCTCCGTTCCAAAACATACTCTAAGTAACTCAAGTTAGCTATAATTGGTTAATCATGTACTGATATTACTAGTCTTAGATTCAAGAAAGCATTAGATTCAAACTGTCAATGTTTTTACTTGTTTGTCCATTAAAGTGAGCTTCATTTTACTTGGTAGGGGCCTGTTGCGCATGGTTGCAAGAAAGTTCATTTGGAAAGAAGTACTTGCTAGATTACTCATTTTCTGTCACAACATTGTTTTAGCATTTATCATTTTTGTGAATACCATTCTTTGCACGGCTGTGTTTGAGATGTTGCAAACAGACAAGCAGTAGGTCATAGTGATTGGGGTTTTCTCACTATTTCAATATATGGATGTTGTCATTGGATATTTTTCAAACAGATTATTTGCAACATTAATGACTTATGTATGGATGTTGCATAGAATTTGTATAAATTTTCATTTTGATATTTTCATACAGGTTATGTGCAGCGTTAATTTGATTTTATAGATTTTTTTTATATTTTTAAATAGGTTACCTGCATTAATTTGTGATAATAAAAAAATACTAGCCGTTAATTTTGTAATAGGTTTCACAAGAATTGACTATAAAAATGAAATGGATAACCTTTTAAGGACGGTCACCGTCCCTAAAGACCTATCTTTTTGAATTGGCCAAGATGTTATTCCAAATGGGAAACTGATTTATGATATTTGTTGCGACGAAATAGATTGTCGTCCCCAAAAGGCATTAGGGACAGTGGTTTCTCTCCCCAATACATTTGCCACACCAGCCTATTGTGATGCCCCCCCAATTATGTTCCAAATAGTATTAGGGACGAAATATACCCTTTTTTGACAATTTTGCACCCTCCCTAAAACCCTATGTTCTTGTAGTGGTAGAGGGTTTGAAAGCTCTATTCAAGCAATTTATTGATGAGTTTAGGGATGGTAAGTTTGTTAGTATTGGTACTCTTAATGTTAGAGAAAGTATACATACAACCATATAACCGAAGCTTATACAAATGAAACTTCTTTGACTGCCCCTTCTATTAGCTTAGCAAGTTTGTCTCAAGTTGGCGATGAAGGGATAAATTGTAAAATATTATCTTATATGCTGGAGATTGTTGCTTATGGTAGAAAATCTAAAATTGGGGCTGTCACCAAGGTTTATAAGTGTATCTTGGAATTGAGGGAGGTAAAGGTGGTAGTTGACAATACTTATACCTAACAATTCCTTGTTTGGGGGGGGGGGGGGTGGACAACAATGATGTGCGACTATGTTAAAAGATATTAGTTGTGGTAGGATTATGTATTGACACAATGATCTTCTTCCTCCCAACGATTATTAGCCGCATTATTAAGTACCCTTTAACACTCGTGTTTAGCTCGTGTTATCATTATATATTTTTTTCTAAATTAGTATGATTATTCATTTTGATATTTAAACGGTACAGTCAAATTATTTGTATGTCCATAGTGAAGAAGCTTAGACTAGTTAAACTTCGAGGGTTTTGCACATTGTAGTACTAGATTTAACTTGTACTTACATTAACATAATTATTTTGTGCATTGTAGTATTACTTATTACGACTTGGTGATTGTTATGTGGATTATATTGTCTTTTTTAATTGAAACACATATGATAGCGTTAATTTGGATTTGATTGAACTAGACTGTGGGTTTTTATTTGAGATTTGATGGTGTGTAAGAAGTTAAAAAAGCAAAAAAAAAATTGTGGCTAACCCCTCCCCCCCCCCCAAAAAAAAAGGCTACTAGAAAATTTTATATAGATAAATGAGAAAATTACGCGTGGTCTAATCAAAAAATTATACATAGTCAAATGAAAAAATGACACGTGGCAAATGAATATAAAATTGGGGCAAAAAACAACCGGATCTAGCACGGCGTGGCCCTTCCAAAACCGTTCTAGTTTTGGTAAAAAAAAATGGGTATGGTTTGGCAAAAATAAAGTATAGAATGGGAACAGAAATAACGGTTCGAAAAAACCATGCATGTTTTATGCAGGACCCTTAACTGTTCTAGATGCGGCCAGGCACGGAGAGCAAGGCCTTGTTTGGGAGGTGTTTATTTTTTTAATTTTTTTAAAATTTAACTTAAAATCAACTTTACTTTTACACTTCCCAAAATTTATTTCACTTTACTTTATCTCTCTAAAAAAAACTTTTAAAACACCATAACTTTAAATCCAAAAATCAAAATTAGATAAAAAATATATATTTGAAACATACCCGTCGAGATTTATAAAATAAGATCCATTTTTTTGAAATTTTTTAGTTGGTTGAAAAAAACTCAAAAAAAAACCAATTTCACATCAGTATGCTTCCAAATTCTACCAAACACCAGATTTTAAAAACTCAACTCCAAATATCACCCAAGCGTTCCTGTTTGCCATTTTTGGTGTAGTGAGAGTGGGGACTCCATAGCGTGGGTCGTCATGGACGATCGTTGCAAAGTTCGGTGGAATATTATAAACCAAAGTCTCACATTAAAAAAAAAAAGGATTTAGGAGTAGTTTATAATACATGGGGCATCCTTCATTTTCAAATGATTTTTTAAGGACAAATTCTATCCATAAGTCGTAACACAATTATAAATTAAGTAAAATGAGCGTTTCATCAAATCTTACTATAAAATCATGCGAAAATACCATAACTTAAGTGAACAATAATAAAACAATTTAATTATTCCATCAGATGCTCTGAATTTTGATGAACTAGGTTACTATAATGGTAAATGCTCAAATGTCTTGGACTTCCTCTAAAATCAAATTAAAAAGAATTGGATGCTCAAAACTTCATAATTTTTTTTGCCTGTCACATATTATCTAGATATGAGGACCGAAACTCATTTTTATTATTTTTTTTAATTTAAATAAGTGCGTTACCGTTAGACTAAGGTGTTGTTTGATAATATCACATAAATCTGAAAACTTAAAATTGTTTATTAACAAAAAAATTAAGTTGCCAACTTAATTTTCTCTACTTAAAATTGAGAATTTTCATCTAAAATTTTAAGTGGTAAATTCTCCATTTAAAACTGTAAACTTAATTTTAAATAGTGTAAAATGCCTATTTACCCTCTTACATTTTATAATCATGTGATCAAAATAAATTAATAAGAGCAAAATTGCCATACTAAAAAAAATTCATTTTTCAGATATGTTATATTCAAACAAATAACATTTTTTCAGATATAATTTTCAGAACTAAACAGACAATTTTTTAAATTTTAGTTTTTAGTTTAGTTTTTATATTTTAGTTTTCAGCTTCAATTTCCAGTTTTGAGGTTTTTTTTTTATCGAACACCACCTAAACAATCACAAGAAAAAACAATGAGGTAATTAGGCATAAGGGTTCATTCCAATAATTACATAATTATAAAGGATAATTATAAATTAGCAATGTAAATTAAAGACATTGCACACAAAAGACACTAATGCCCCTTCCTTATTTAACTAATAACACAATAATCTTAATATAACGTCTCATGTCTCCAAAAGACACTTAGCACCAATTATCTAGAATATTACAACTAATTATATGGTGCTAAAATAGTTTTCGGAATGGTGTGAAATAGGTTTTAGCACATTCAGTTTAGTTATATGTATTCACCTGTGATGTTAAAATCTTTTTAACACATTCAGTTTAGTTATTTGTATTCACCTCTGGTGCCAAAACCGTTTTAGCAACAATTACCCAACACTATAACAGTGATAAAACTGTTTTAACACCAATTATTCAAAACTGGAATGGTGCTAAATAGGTTTTAGCACCTTCAGTTTAGCAATTTGTGTTCACTTGTGGTGCTAAAATATTTTTACCACCTTCAGTTTAGCTATCTGTATTCACATGTGGTGCTAAACAGTTTTATTACAAATTGTCTAATACTAAAATAGTCCTAAAATATTTTTAGCACCAATTATCCAATATTATAATTGTGCTAAATAAATTTTAGTACCAATTGTCCAACACTAGAATGCTGTTAAAAAGGTTTTAACATCACATATATCCAATATTAGAATGGTGCTGAAAAGATTTTAGTACCACAGATAAACACAAATAATTAAACTGGATGTATTAAAGAATTTTTAGTACTACATGTGGATACATATAATTAAACTGATAGTGTTAAAGACTTTTTTAGTACCACAGATAAACACACATGACTAAATTAAAAGTGTTAAAACAATTTTAACATGATGTAAAAAACAAAAATAGAGAGAAATTAAAAAATGAAATATAAAGAAAAAATAATAAGAAAAAGTGCAGGAAAGAAAAAAAGAAAAAAAAAAGGTGGTATTATTTACCCCTCAAATCTGTGGCAAACACTCCCTCAAAAAGAATATTATCCAGGTTTTTGTAAGTTTTTTGCTTTGGCGGGACGAGACAAAGTTGACGGTTCCCATAAACCTTTGGGAGCTACGGAAAGAGATTAGGGTATTTTGCGACAAATTCATTAAATACAGATGTTGACCGGACGAGAGAGCTTGATCAGATTCGTCGGCAAGCGCAACTCCCACTCTCTGCTCTCCCCCACCAGCCAGGTTTTCGCTTTCTCTTCGAATATAAGTAATTTAAAATCAAAATAATAAGCAGCCTTATCGCCCTCATTAAGAGCCGGGTTCAAATCTTGTTGTTTACGCTGTAATATAATTTTTTATTTTTTTTAAATGAAAGCCTTCAAGGTATTATTGCTTAAATGACTTTCGGCTTGAAAACTTGAAGGCTCCGTTTGATTGCAAGCTAGAAAAGGAAAATAAATTGAGTTAGTTTATGGTGAAAAGATGGAAAATAAGTTGAGTGATAGATGTTATATCCTCTTGATTTTTAAGTTTTTCCATGAAGAAATTTTCTTTACTTGGTGATGAGTAAAAATTTTCCACCAAAAGTATTGAAGAATGGAGGATATATACTCATAAAATGTGTAACATCTCTCATCTTATTTTCTATCTTTTCATACAAACTAACTAAATTTATTTTTCTTTTCCATCTTTACAATCAAACGGAGCCTAAGAGTGCGTTTGCTTGTAAGTATGGAATTTGCATGAAAAAAAAATAAGTTCCAAGCAATTGAATTGTCTAGAATTGAGTTGCATGGAAAATTCAATTAAATGTGTTTGATTGCCTTAATTTTCTACCCAGAAAATATTGATTGTATTGTGGCATTTTTAATGTAGAAAAAATTATTGATATTTTTTTTTACTTAATTCTATAGTCACGATGGATCTTGTTTAAATTGATCTTGATTAGTAGATTTTAAATACTAAATTTTGAATTTTGTATTTTAAGTTATAGCATTTTTAATATAGAAAATGGGTGAAATTTTGTCTCGGAAAATGTGCAATTGCCTGGAAAATAAATACAAGCCCCCCCTCAAAGAAAATATTTTCCTTGTTTTGGTGGAAAATGTGAGCATGTGAGCAAAAGTTGGAAAATATTATTCCTAGAAAAAAAAGTCAATCAAACACCTTAAGTTGTCAAATCAAGTGGAAAATGAATATTTTCCATGGGAAAAAAAAACAATCAAACACACCCTAAGTGCTCTTTGTTGAATGATATTGGTAGGCTACCCCAATTGCGAACAGTTATAGCTTTGCCAGAGCAAAGTACTGTTTTCAAGAGTTGTTCGTACGTTTCTAAAGTTGTACATTGGTTTGATAATAACAATCATTGCTTCAGCAATAACACCTCCTGTTGATATTGTTTGTTCTATTTTAGGGCACTTTGAATCCTTGCAAGGACAGGAATGCCGGGCTTGATTCAACGAAAGGATTGTTGAATAAAAATTGGTGAAAGAGTGGTTGAGTTGTGGGATTGTGATTGGGTTAATTGTCCCGTTTGTGTGAGCAAGGTACTTGGGGAAGATTACCTGAACAATTCACATTTGGGCAATATGCAGTTTTCAGTTTGGTGTTGGCATTATGAGACCAATTTTACCACAAACAAAATGTCTTCTTCTGTCAACATTAGATAGCATTCCTGTGTGCGAACCAGAACCTTATGGGTGCTTACGGTTAAGTGCTCGTTTGGTTTCGAGTTTTTGTTTATTCTTGGAATTCAAAATAATAATTTCACATAGAAAGTTTGAACCTTATCAACTTATGATTCAATCATTTTGTCATGAACTCTTACGAGACTTTTAGTGTGAATTTGCCAAACTAGGATTCCAGGATTGATCGAAAACTTGAACCAAATGAGCACAAAAATGGTTTCAGGTACATGCCTAGCTAGAGGGACTAAACTCAAATTGTGCCAGCTCACCCTTCTTCAGTTAAACTTCAGCACAAGATCAAATGTGGAAATTCCGCGGGCTTGCCATATATAGGGATTAGTTCTCAGACTAAAACCCAATGAGAATAATCTGAGTATCCCAGGTTCTGAACGTTGTGTCTGAATCCATAACTTATGGCATAACAGATGATGACTTTTAACGGTGATTTGAAATGACAGTGAGACACCTAAACGTCGTGTGGATGAATCTTTGGATGACATATCTGGGCGGTATCTAGCGACTTTTATTGTTGGTTGTAAGTTTGGCGATTAAGTGGAGATATATCCTGGGGCAAGCATCTTTCTTATGAGAAACCTTGATAATCCTAAGGATCCTAATGCTGTCAAGGTTCACTTATTTTTCCAATTTGGTATTGGCTTTGCTTTCACTTTTCTGATTATATACATTTCAAAAGAAATGACGCAGCTTGCAGTCAGGTTCTCTCTGCAGACTCCGAATGAGGTAAATTGTTTAGTTTCTTCCCACGGGAGTTAGCTCAACATCTGTCGGCTTTAATGGGCACGTTGAGCCTGAAATTTGAGGTATTATAACTTTTTTTCCACTGGAATTAGTATTGCTTAAATTGCTAAAAGTTCTATCCAGATTCAACCATCTACCCATTTAACTGAAAATGCTCCAGGTGGCAAGATAGAAAGAATACAGCGAAAGCAAATTTTTACCATGCATGCTTTTTTCTAGAAGCAAATCTTATTTCATAGGGATTAAACTAGTGGTACTGGTCATAACACAACCGATGGGCTCTCGAAGCGCAACCTACGCGGTCGATTAGGATCTTTTGGAGGGTATACTGGTTTTGAGGCTGGAACATAGGGTCTACTGAGCTAGTTCATAACATTTTTCTCTTCAACTCTTGGGGTGTTTTTATGAAAAAAAGGGTAGCAATTTAAAAACACTACTAAATTTATGAGAAGTTGGAACAAGAAATGTGTGATTTGATGAGATAGATATTATAGTACTTTTTTCGGAAACCAAATCTTTGAGGATGGGTAAGAAATTTTTTCCATGAAAAAAGACAAAAAGATGGAGGATATTTCACCAAATCACCCATCTCTTTTTCTGCCTTCTCATAAATTTTGTAGTTTTCTCAATAATTTTCCACTGTTTTTAACGAACCCTTGCAAATGTGAGATAGACATTAGAACTTTTAACCTACATGAGTTTATCAACCTAACCGATTCGGGTTATATAACGTTGAGATAGGATGATTGTGCACCAGTGCAACTACAATTGAATGTATTGCACCCTCCAATCATTACATCTTGTAGCAAGAAATTGGGAAACTATTCAGTACAGAGATGTGAACAATTGTCTTGCTTTAGCTTCTTTCATTCTCCTCTGCATCCCAGATTGTACCGCCTTGTTGTGCTCTCATCCGCTTCGCCTGACTCACTAGCATTCTCAGTTGTTTGCTTGGAAGATCCAAGACTGTTCACCAGCCTGTCACACATGACCCGTCGCCCTGTCCTTTGCAGTGCACTACGCTCTTACACTTGGTATTTCCATGTTTTAGGAAAACAAATATCAGACTCAATTGTTATCGGTTGTTTCAAGCTAATTTCTTCATTTAAAAAATTCAGAATTATGGGTCTGTTTGAGAAAAAATTGGAAAATAATTGAAAAATGACTACTAATAAACACGGTAAGTGATTTGGTGAGATGTTCCCTACTTTATCTTCTTTTCCATGTAAAAAATTTCTTACCAACGGGGATTAAATCAAAGGATTACTTTAAAAAAGTTAAGACATTGCCCCCCCAATTTTTAGTAATTCTTTGAGATTCCCCTGCCTTGCAGGGACAAAGTCTAACGATTATGCAAACATCGATTAAGTATTATTTCGCATTAAGAACTGTGTAAGGTGGGGGAATCATTACTTTTAGTCCTTGCTATGCTATGTTGTGTTTTGATGACAAATTTTATCTTTTATTCAGCAGCAGGTTATGCTTGTTGCTTTGAATCCATGAAGTACTGATTATACTGAAAGATGATTTCTAGGAGATTTTGAATCTGCTCATTGTTGGTGAGCTCCGCGAAATATGTCGTAACGATAACTAAGCCCCTGTTTGGTATCTTTTTTTTTTTTTTCCTGCAATTTTTAAAAACTAACTCAAAATATATTCTCTACTTTTACACTTTCCAAAAAAACTTTAACTTTACTTTCTCTCTCTAAAAAACTTTTAAAAACTATAACTTTAAATTCAAAAATCAAAATTCAAATAAAAAATATATATTTAAAACATACTCGTCTATAAAATAAGTCCATTTTGACTATTTTTTGAAATTTTTTATATAAATTTTTAGTGGTTGAAAAAAACTAAAAAAAAAACAATAAATCCACTTTTCAACATACTTTTAAATTCTACCAAACACCATATTTTAAAAACTCAACTTAAAAACTTAACTCAAAACATCTACCAAACAACCCCTAAGGTTTGTATTTTCTCTAGTATTGGTTAGTTATGATTTCATTGTATATGTAGACCTGCATTTGTTATTTGTTGTGACGGCAGTCAATGCGTGCATACATTGCAGCCAGTTGAACTATGAATATAAATGGTTATTTTTTTTGGAATTGTTGTGTTGTATAATAGTAATGACTCATTTTATTATTATCTCACAAGGAGGAATTGAAGTTATTCACTCCTAAGAGGATTGCAGAAAGGTTCATGTTATGCTCCCTCTGTCCGAGAGAGATAGTCCCACATTACTTTGACTTTGTTACTTAATTTTTAAGGAAACAACTAATTTTAACCTAATCAATACCCAAGAGCACAACTCATTTTCTATAGTGAAATATTTGTACAGTGATGTCCCAAAATGGAATCGGGATTATCAATTTGAGACATCTTGAAAAGGAAAGTGGGACTATCCTTTTGAGACTGATGGAGCAACATATATAGAACATTTATATGGTATTACTCTTGCCATGAACCGCAAGCCGGGGAAAATCTGCACTCTTGGTTGAACTCAAATGTCAAAATCATTTCAAAGACAGGATCTCCACAACCATTTGCCGAATTAAAGGTGAAATTGTACAAAATGATCTGTTTTTCCCTACCTACCCTTCTTTGCTTCAGTTTGAGAGCACACATTATTAGAGCTAGGTTTAGACCATTTCCTGATCGATATGATTCATACCTTTTCGAGTTTCTTACTGGTGGAGAAACCCAAGATAGATTGTATTAAACCCTTTTACATTTGTAATATGTTCTAAATGGAGTGGTATGGATGGTTCCTTCTAGATTTGGTTGATACCATGTTAATGCTCCTACAGTGACTAAATTTTGTCTTCTGATGACTACACAGCAAGAGGCATACTGTGTGGACAGATACGGGTCATACATTTCTTACAGTTATCTCTGAGTGAGTTTTTGAAGTCCTCTTATTATGTGGGATAGCCCGACCCTACTTGTTACTCGACTGAATTTAGCAATGGATCTGTAAAAGGTTTTCATATGGATGTGTTTACACTACTTTTTCTAGTAGCTTTTCGAATTTCATCATTATCGAAGTGTTATGGTCTTTGTGTTCCTCTATCACGCATTCAATCTTTATCTTCTTTCTTCTCCTTGAGCTGGTTTTTCAAAAATGCAAATGTGGTTCAAGAAAACAAGATTTCATTTCCTTGTTTCATTCTTCATATGAACAAGGATCATGGTATCAAGAATTATCTCTACGTCGTTTTTCAATTTCATTTTGGAGTTTTTCTATGTTATTTCGTGTTTTCTTTTCCAACTATTCACCATGTAGCCCATTCTTACCAAGTTTGGTTATGGAGAAAACAGGAGCCTGTATTCGAATTTCTTTGACAGCTAAGTCCCCTGTTTGGTGCGCTGAAGAGATTTGCTTAAAACTAAGAAGATGATTGAAAATATTACTAATTTTAAGGAGAAATTTTCTTACGCACCGCTAAAGAATATTTTTTCCATTCATAAACACAAAATGTAATAGATCATTTCACCAAATCACTTGTCTCTTTTTATCAAACTTCTTGTAAAAATTAGTAGCAGTTTCAATTATTTTCCAACTCTCTTTTTTGTTTTTTTGTGTTTTATTTGTTTTTTTTTCTTTTTTGTTGAACACACCCTGAGTCCCCAAGTAGTAAGTTAGCAAACTTGTGAAACGGTATTAAATCTTATGTATTTGATTTATGTTGCTTTTTTATTGAGGTTTTACATTCTTAACGGAGAGCTGGATCTATCAGCATTTTCACTTCTAGACTCGCGGATTGTCAAGTATGCGATACCCAACTTACAACTGTATTATACTATTATCTCAGACCAGATTTTCTCTTGTAGAAGTGATCTACTTTCTATGAAGAGGTATTATTGTTCATGGCTTTGTTAGTTATATTTCTTCGTATTTGGCTGCCTATTACCACTAAGATTTGTGGGAACAAGCCATTGAAGTAGCGCAAATTATGGATCAATCTCTTGATGAAAGCAATTCCGTTATGGTATTGAGATAGATATCTGACTCCTGCATGTCCAGTGCATCTGGGAAAGCAGCAATACAATCATCAAAGTCTGAATCGATGGCTTCATTCTTGTTATGTTTTTCAGCTTCGTGAGTATATTCTAAGGTGGTTTTGTTGGGTGTTTCCTTTCTTGGGCACAAGAATAGGTGTGGATACCGTCCATCATCTTTTACGCCCTCCAATCTCAAAAGATAGTCCCATTTTGACTTTGATACTTTTCAGAACAAACTAATTACAACCTTATTAAGGGTCTAGACTACAACTTATTTTATATTGTGAGGTTTTGGTACGTGATTCTTTCCTAGAAAGAAAATGAGACTATTAATTTGAGACATCCCGAAAATAAAAGAGGGACTATCTTTTTGAGACAAAGGGAGTATGGTCAAGTATACCTTTACCAAACTTTTTCATTTCCTTACTCACTCATGAGTGCGACCAGTCCTTACCAAACACCGCCATCCACTCCCAGAGCTCTGGTGTCCACCGAACCCACCCTAAACCTTTAATCATCACTCTCTTTGGCCACTTCATTTATTTCTGTATGCATGTATGTATTTTATACGGAGAATTTGTGTTCGCATATATAAAGAAAATGATCTAAAAGATTTGTTAAGGAATTAATAGGAATAGACATTCCATGACCGATCTTTGAGCCGATGTTTCTTGTGTGGATGGGCCATGTCTGGCTTCGATCTGCCACCACCTGGCAAAAGATTACCGGAGCTGGTCTAGCAGAATGCCACATCTATTGTTGTGGCATTTTGATGGAGATAATTACATTAGCAAGGCCATGTTGTTGAAATCAAAGGGCCCCAGGACCAGCAGCAGCAGGCTTGGCGTCTCATTCTAATGGATTCTAGCAATGCCAAGGTTTGTAGAGTCAGCCCACCGTATCCATTTGAAACTTCGTGTAAGAATGGCTTTTGAGAGCATTAACGACATCTATATCTGGGAAAGTACTGGTTAAAATGAGAGGAAATTAATGAAGAATAATATAATTTATTGCATGTTCTATTACATTTTTCCTTTTCACTTTGCAAGATCCGATGGCAAGTGTTTTTTCAAGAGCGTTGTTAGGAGACGAGGTGCTGCTCAAAATGCAATTCAAGGTGTGTAAGGCGCCTTCCACCTGAGAATTTTACTGATGTAATTTCACGTATTGAAAGAATCGTTTTGTATGTGGAATATTGGTTCTGCGGGTGGCCTATGAAGAGACTCTAGTTGCGTAAGTTCCCATTTCCCTTCTACTTTCTTGCTTATATTGAACTTCTATGTATACATATAAATTTATTTATATGTAACTCAGTGCACTTCTATCTTCTCGCTTGTCTGCAATCAGTTATGCCATTAGCTATCCGAATGAACTTGTTTATCCTGCGCAACAGTCAACAATTAACTTACTAACCCCCGTGCTGCTGCTGCGGCTTAATTTTGTCTCTGATAGTAGAAGAGGATATAGCAGAATCTTTTTTTCTTTTAATAAAAACTTGAGCGATGAGGTTGTTGATTTTTTTTTGTCCCCGGAGAAGTCCTAGTTACTCTGTGTCCGTAAGATCACCGAGGCAATTATTTGTATTTACTTCATAGAAATTTTGCCTCTCGTTCTTTTACAATGTGCTTTTTGGCCTCTTGTCGAAATTGGACTTATCCCAATTTTTTAAGGGTAATTTTATTTCTATGCGCAGATTTTTGCAGATAATCCACCCTTGATTTATGTTAATATTGAAATAAACTTCTCAAAACTTTTTTATAAAAATTGAGAAGTATATCCACCAATTAATAATCATTTTAAATGTATTTACTTTTAAAATTAGTTTCCTAATTAGCATAAACTTCTTTACTTTTAAAATTAGTTTCCTAATTAGAATATACTTCCTTAATAATATTTTTTTCTTAATTTGTTAAAAGGCATATTGATACAAGTACTAAAGATTCATTATTCATAAAAAATATACAATACGAATAATTTTTTTCAACAAATATGAGTTTACTATTTTCTTTTTCTTTTTCTTTTTTCTATACAACGAGGGCTCTAAATAAATAAAAATAAAGCAGAATTAGAACTTAAGAAACTAATTAAGAATTACTGGTTGGAGGCAACAAACATCGTTTTCTTCAATCTCAATCATTTCAAGTCAAAGGAAGAATATTCAACTATAATATATGTTTGTTTTCTTGTTTGCCATGATAAATCTGTAATTAAAGTTATAATTTTAATTTACTTCTAGGTATAAACTAAATTTTGTAGACATATTACAAATGTTTCAAACTATACTTATTGTTTAATTATTATTGTAAGACTAATGTGAATTATTGTATAATATCAATTCTAAAAATAAATGTAAATCATAGACTATAGTCTAATATCGAGTCTGAAAAGTGGATATAATTAACAATAAATTATGTATATTAGAAATATCATTTTATTATACAATTTATGTTTATTTTTTAATATATTATATGACGGTGTATAGAAGTAAAAATTTAGTGGATAATTTACAATTGAATTAAAAAGAATCATTATTTTATAAAAATTATGCCAATATTTATTTTTGTAAGTTTATCTAACAACATGGTTAAACTTAGTATGCAATACATATTATCTCAATAAAACCCAAAAAGAGGAATAGATTGACAAATTTCGCTGATAGAAATGAAATCACCCTTGTTCATTACTAATCAAATTGATAAGGATGTTTAATTTTTTTTGATTGTTGAAATTTAAATTATGAATTATTTGATTTTCTATATTTTAGTAATTGATTAAGTTGTTAGAAGTTATTTGATTGTTTAAATTTAAATTTTGAATTTGATTTTATAGATATTAGTTTCTAGCAAGATTTTAAAAGTTTAGACTAGTTTAATAATCAATTAGATGATAGTGACATTATAGGAATAACAATAATATAAATTAGTTTTGTAGCTATATTAATTTAATTTTAATTATTTATCCATAAAAGTTTGAATTTTAAATAAAACTTTGGACCTTAAAGTATTGGTATAAAAGTTGTGTCCTTAAATAGATAGAGAAATGAATATTCGTCCTTAAAACTAACTGCCCCTATTTTTATTTATTTAATTAAAGTGGATGTACTTATTAATCTAGTGGATTTTTCAATATTAAATTATTAATAAAATAATATTTATAAACTTAAATAAATAATACTTTTTGTCAGTCTATCCACATTCGTGGATTAATTTAGTAGGCAACATGGATTAACTTAATAAAGCGGATTAACTGTAAGATATTGTGGATAGCCTTTTTTAACTATCTTACAATACGTTTAGATTGAGGGAATGAGAAGGAAATGATAAGAAAAGAAGATAAAGGATTGTATTTCATTTGTTTGAATAGATTTATGAGAGAGTGGAGAGGAAAGGGGGTAATGAAAGGGAAGGGAAGGGAATACTAATCCCTATATTCTTTTATTTTGTTTCCTTCCAATATTGGGAGGAGTAGAAGGGATAGGAAAAGTTTTTAATAAATTATTCACCTTATTTCAAATATGACCCTAATTTGTAAATAATATATTAAATTACATTCATTTCCTCTCTTTTCTTCTTTCTATCCAAATCATTTCATTCTTTTCTATCTTCATCTATTCGAATAACAATAAAACTAAACTTATTCCTTTCCATTATTTCCTCTCGTAATCAACTATTTCCTTTCTATCCATCCCTTTCAATCCAAACAGACCGTTAGTCTATGCCCCTGGATGATGTCCAAAAGAAAAAACTAGTAAAATAGAATGAATATTTTAGAGAGAGAATTGAGAGAATGAATTTTGTGCATTGAATAATTCAGTATCATAAGAGATGGTCCTATTTATAGGACAATGTACATGATATAAAAAGGAAAGTAAATCACCTTAAATCAATCCACATGATTCAATGGATTTGAAGAACTAAATTATGGATATAAAATATACACAAAAGTCAACAATATATTCTAACATTCCTAAATTAGACTCACACTAGCAAAACTATTGTCCTGAATTTCCACACCTCAAAAAAGGAACAATTGATTGTTAATTTAAGATGGAGGGAATATTAGTTTTCGACTCATTGCACTTTAACAATGAAAAACAAAATTTAGTAAACCAAGTTATATGGAATTATATATTTGGGATATTACTTTAAACCCCAAATTTGTTACACATATATATCGGTTCATTTCTCCTCTTTGCGTATTCTAAGGCCATCTCCGATGGTAATTTCTATTTTTGCATTTCTTTCCATTGTGTTATGAACCTTATGAAAAATTTCTATATCTAATTGGTAATATATATACATGGGTAGAAAGGATAGAAAACATGGTCTCTAATGGTGTATCATTCTTTGCTTACTTGTCATTTATTTAAGAAGGGAGATAATTAGTGGATTTAGTGATATCCAATAAGATTTTTCCATGTTATATTGAAAATTCTATCATCATCTGACTCACCTTTCACCGCATACAGAAATAACTATAAAACTAAACTCATTCTTTTCCATTATTTCCTCTCCTAATCAACCATTTCCTTTCCATCAATCCCTTTCAATCCAAATAGACCGTTAGTCTATGCCCCCTGGATGACGTCCAAAAGAAAAAACTAGTCAAATAGAATGAAATCAAATAGAATGAATATTTTAGAGAGAGAATTGAGAGAATGAATTTTCTGCATTGAATAATTCAGTCTCACAAGAGATGGTCCTATTTATAGGACAATGTACATGATATAAAAAGGAAAGTAAATCACCTTAAATTAATCCACATGATTCAATGGATTTGAAGAACAAAATTATGGATATAAAATATATACAAAAGTCAACAATATATTCTAACATTCCTAAATTAGACACACAAAACAAAACTATTGTCCTGAATTTCAACACCTCAAAAAAGGAACAGTTGACTGTTAATTTAAGATATAGGGAATATTAGTTTTTGACTCATTGCACTTTAACAATGAAAAACAAAATTTAGTAAACCAAGTTATAAGGTTTTATATATTTGGGATATTACTTTAAACCCCAAATTTGTTGCACATATATATCGGTTCATTTTCTCCTCTTTGCGTATTCTAAGGCCATCTCCAATGGTAATTTCTATTTTTGCATTTCTTTCCTCTGTGTTATGAACCTTATAAAAAATTTCTATATCTAATTGGTAATATATATACATGGGTAGAAAGGATAGAAAATATGGTCTCTAATGGTGTATCATTTTTTGCTTACTTGTCATTTATTTAAGAAGGGAGATAATTAGTGGATTTAGTGATATCCAATAAGATTTTTCCATGTTATATTGAAAATTCAATCACCATCTGACTCACCTTTCACCGCATACAGAAATAACTATAAAACTAAACTCATTCCTTTCCATTATTTTCTCTCCTAATCAACTATTTCCTTTCCATCAATCTCTTTCAATCCAAACAGACCGTTAGTCTATGCCCCCTGGATGATGTCCAAAAGAAAAAACTAGTCAAATAGAATGAAATCAAATAAAATGAATATTTTAGAGAGAGAATTGAGAGAACGAATTTTCTGCATTGAATAATTCAGTATCACAAGAGATGGTCCTATTTATAGGACAATGTACATGATATAAAAAGGAAAGTAAATCACCTTAAATCAATCTACATGATTCAATTAATGGATTTGAAGAACTAAATTATGGATATAAAACATACACAAAAGTCAACAATATATTCTAACATTCCTAAATTAGACTCACACTAACAAAACTATTGTCCTGAATTTCAACACCTCAAAAAAGGAACAATTGATTGTTAATTTAAGATGGAGGGAATATTAGTTTTCGACTCATTGCACTTTAATGATGAAAAACAAAATTTAGTAAACCAAGTTATATGGAGTTATATATTTGGGATATTACTTTAAACCCCAAATTTGTTACACATATATATCGGTTCATTTCTCCTCTTCGCGTATTCTAAGGCCATCTCCGATGGTAATTTCTATTTTTGCATTTCTTTCCATTGTGTTATGAACCTTATGAAAAATTTCTATATCTAATTGGTAATATATATATACATGGGTAGAAAAGATAGAAAAAATGGTCTGTAATGGTGTATCATTTTTTGCTTACTTGTCATTTATTTAAGAAAGGAGATAATTAGTGGATTTAGTGATATCCAATAAGATTTTTCCATGTTATATTGAAAATTCTATTACCATTTGACTCACCTTTCACCGCATACAGAAATAATTATAAAACTAAACTCGTTCCTTTCCATTATTTTCTCTCCTAATTAACCATTTCCTTTCCATCAATCCCTTTCAATCCAAACAGACCGTTAGTCTATGCCCCCTGGATGACGTCCAAAAGAAAAAAAAAACTTGTCAAATAGAATGAAATCAAATAGAATGAATATTTTAGAGAGAGAATTGAGAGAAAGAATTTTCTGCATTGAATAATTCAGTCTCACAAGAGATGGTCCTATTTATAGGACAATGTACATGATATAAAAAGGAAAGTAAATCATCTTAAATCAGTCCACATGATTCAATGGATTTGAAGAACTAAATTATGGATATAAAATATACACAAAAGTCAACAATATATTCTAACATTCCTAAATTAGACTCACACTAACAAAACTATTGTCCTAAATTTCAACACCTCAAAAAAGGAACAATTGACTGTTAATTTAAGATGGAGGGAATATTAGTTTTCGACTCATTGCACTTTAACAATGAAAAACAAAATTTAGTAAACCAAGTTATATGGAATTATATATTTGGGATATTACTATAAACCCCACCCCAAATTTGTTGCACATATATATCGGTTCATTTTTTCCTCTTTGCGTATTCTAAGGCCATCTCCAATGGTAATTTATATTTTTGCATTTCTTTCCTTTGTGTTATGAACCTTATAAAAAATTTCTATATCTAATTTGTAATATATTTACATGGGTAGAAAGGATAGAAAAAATGTTCTCTAATGGTGTATCATGTTTTGCTTACTTGTCATTTATTTAAGAAGGGAGATAATTAGTGAATTTAGTGATATCTAATAAGATTTTTCCATGTTATATTGAAAATTCTATTACCATCTTACTCACCTTTCACCGCATACATAAATAACTATAAAAATGACTATTGAAACACTTTTTTTCCTTTTTATCTTTTATAACATAAAAATTTACTTGAATTAAAATGGCCATTGGAGATGGTCTGGGATCCAATCATTGGGCAGGAAGTTTTTCAATAGATTGTTCTCGGGTGTTGAAATTATCTTACATTGATAACCACCTCTGTGGAAAATCAATTTAGATTGCTCGTGTGTGGATAATATGGACTACTAGATTCAAATTTAATGATTCAGATTTTTGTCCTCAGTCAAAATTTGAACCGTCAAATCTAAATCTAAGGGTTCAGATCTTCCAACATTATTCTGGAGTGATGAAAATCTGAGTTGAGTTGGTGAGCCATATGGGTCGTCTAATCTAAGTCAAGGTTATTTGGTCGAGCCATGTCTAGTCATCTAAGCGACCACATAATATATCTACTGTTTTCCTCTTTGAATTTTGGCCTACCAGTCCAAGATATCTACTCTACGTAACTACTAGTGCCAATAGTGTGTGCATTAGTATAGTTTGTTTACACATTATCCCTGTTAAGAGTATCTCTGGCGCGTATATTAATATGATAAATATACCATTCATTGATTCACACAACGAATATAAATTAATTGAGAAATTTACTTTGGTGTGGTAAAAGATGGATATACTTATCTCATACGGGTATGTTATTCGTATACTTGTATGACAAATAAAAAAAAAAACTCATAAGAGTAAATTTTATTCTTATGAGTTACAAGAGTAAGGTTCATTTGTATGACAAATAAAAAAAATATTCATACTAGTAAGCTTCATTCATATAAGAGTAAGGTTGACTCGTATGAGTCATAAGATTATGCTTCACTCTTATAGCATTAGCTCACTCAAAACTCAAAGTCTTGAAAGAGAAAAGGAGCTCCAGTTCTTTGCAAATTAAGCCCCAGTATTTATTACCAGTCAGAATTGGACCATAATGGAATTGAGGCCTATACCGGCACCATAATATCAGATTGAGGTATAGGCAACATCAAATCAAGGAGGGTTGCCATGCTTGTAAAGATGTATAATATCTCGTTGATTTATTTTTTAATTTATGCACTATTCAAATGTGCCAAGCCTTATCGTAATTTTTGTACCATATCCGCGATATCATATAAAAAAATTTAGTACTATATTTACAAATTTAAACTTGCGTTTTATAAAGATGATGCTCTTACAAATGAATTGTGGTGAAGAAACTATTCATCCTTACAAATAACCCATATACCCAAATACTATGTTAATTTAGGGCTTGTTTGGTTGTGCAAAATATTTGATTTATAATTGTTGTATTGTGAATTAACAAATCATAAAGTATTTCATTTCAACAAAGAATTTTGTGGTGTAATTTTTTCCATATAAACTTGTATAATAGATATAAGTTATATAATTTCAACAATAACGTTTTCTTATTTAATGTTTTACCCATTAACTTAAATTTGTGACTTTTTATAACTAAACATTTAAATTAAATAATTCATAAATTATAATTTTTAAAATTATCTAATTTATAAATTAGAAGATAATTCATAAAAAAAAAATTAAGAAACAAACATATTAATAATCATATTACAAACATCCTTGTCAAAAGAGAAAAAGAAAAAGAAAAAAGAAAAGTAAAGATAATATACATCCTATCATTGATGTCAATGAACACCACACAATACACTAATAATATCGCAATCAATCCGAGGGCCAATAATTGATGTACAACTGAATCCATTTTGCGAGGTATTTACTTAAACAGACTACTTTTTGAAATTATTTATCAAATTAAGCTATTTTTTAACATATTTATCAAACTAGCACACTTTTTAAAATAATAATTTTGAATTATTATTTTTCTATTAAGATAATGATTCGAAATCACTATTTTTTCAGATTCGACTTAAAATAGTAATTCAAAATCACTATTTTTTCATTAAAATAGTGATTTAAAATTATTATTTTAAAAAGTGTGCTATTTTAGTAAATATGTTAAAAAATGATTTAGTTTAGTAAATAACTTAAAAAAGTGGTTTATTTAAGTAAAAAACTCCCATTTTGCTGCGGAAGTCAACATCTTGCCCACAATAATCAAACCATCTCAAATCTCATCCACAAAAGCCTTTAGATTCAAATATGAAGACCCACCTTCTTCCGCAGCTTCCTTTGCCAAATCTTGCCATTTCTTGGCATTCTTTCTCACTTCTTCTCCTCTTTCTCCATCTCCCATAACCATTTCTATGCATTCCTTCATCTCATTCCTCTCCACTATCCCTTCTTCATTTGGCTTCACTCTCACCCCTGTCTTCCACACATCCTCAATAAGCTTCGCGTTTGTGGCTTGATCCGTCCACTGAGGAAATGCCACCGTCGGTACCCCGCATGTCACGCTCTCCAGTGTCGAATTCCACCCGCAGTGCGTCACAAAACACCCCACCGACTTGTGCGAAAGAACCTCAACTTGCGAGCACCACGGCACTATCATCCCTAATTCTTTCAACTCGTCTATAAAACTCATCTCGTCATCTTGTTTTTTGGCCTCGCTCTTGTCTTCTCTCATTACCCACAAGAACGGCCTGCGGCTCTGAAGCAACGCCCACCCGATCTCTTCTGTTTGTTTGTTTGATAATACAGAGATGCTTCCGAATGAGATGTAAACGACCGATGATTCGGTTTTTGAATCTAACCATTCGGTGTAGTCTCTTGATTTTTGGAAGAGATCTCCACCGAATGATTTGTCGGAAGGGTCTTTTCCGTCCACGAAAGCGGATGGCATCAACGGCCCAATCGCCTTCATTTTGAGCTTCTCGGGAGCTCTTAGAAATTCAAACTCCAACACCTCGACTGTGTTTACTAGTATATTGGGGTTGGTTTCTTCGTTAATGATATCAAAGTGCTCTTTGAAATTTGGGATAGCAAAATTATGCGAGTTTGAGGAGAGAAGGAAAGAAGGAAGGTCATGGCTAGTGATGGATGGCAATCCCGGTAACTGAATCGAAGACGAGGGGTCATTATCACTTGTACTCATAACATCACCATACCCATTGAAGTAGTAGTAATAGATGTCGAAAATGAGGGCTGGCTGGATCCAGAGAAGGGTACACGGCATGCATAGATGATGAGCCACTCGGCCTGCCCAAGGAATAAGGGTGGTGTAGACCAATTGGGCAAACGGTTTGCCTTCGGTTGCAGCAGTGGTAATAAGTTTGGCGATGTGTTCTGAACCATTGTTATCGACCTCAGACATGTACTGTTCGAGGTCGACACCCGGTTGTAGGCCATTTTCGTAGCTCTCGAAGAAGGGAGAGAGGGTAAGGCCTAGTGGGGTTGGGTCAGTTTTGGCTTTGGTTATGCGGTTAATGGCCGACTGGCTGGTGGAGAAGGTGACCTCGACGCCCATTTTGATCAGGCGCTTCGCAAACTGGAGGGACGGGTTTATGTGCCCCTGCCCCGGAAATGTTACTAGGAGGACGCGAGCGCCGACCATGTCTATTTAGAATGCGGCACGTAAGAGAGAGAGAGATTTTGTTTTCGGGAGAGACAAGGCGCGTGCGTATTATGCGACGGAGAAGTGGATGGGAATGCATGAAAGGTGCATGGGGGTGTAGGGGTATATATGCATATACCGACCCCTTCTTCTGTCGATTTCGAAAAATAAATGACTTAAAATTTCAGTATTAAATTTCATAAAAACAGTTATTTGTTTGACGATTTTTCTTTTTCCAACCAAAAATGGTCCTTTTTAAAACGCGAATAATATATATATATATATATATATATATATCCGTGTGTATGTGACGTTTGGGGTGACGCAGTGGTGGCCAAGTGGTTTTATAGTTTCTATGTTCAGCTTGATAAGTAAACATGAAAGTCTTTTTTGGTTGTATTGTCAATGGCGACTGCATAGACGATTTGACCAGATACACACACGACACCACAAGTTAATTGAGCATGTGTAAAATGATAGGTGGCGGAGTTAAGAATTATTACGAGTTAGATAATAAAATAGATAATAAGTAAAATTTCTTCGGTGAAAATGTTTTTTGAGAAAAAATTGAAGGGAGTAGTAATATATATATATATATATATATTATTTTTTCAAAATGAGGGCTTGTTTTATATATATGATGTGTATTTATTTTTTAACAAATATATTTTTGTGTCACTTGTGAACTGTAAAATAATATCAAATAAATCATAATATTACATAGTAATGCATTAAAAAATAAGGATGGTAAAATTAACTTTGCAAAACTCAAAAAAATTATCATGTATATTTTTATCAATAAATGGGTTTAAAATTCTAACTTGTTGAAATAACTCTAAATCTAAGTCGATTAAACACTTATGCATAGTATCTCCTAAAATACATCTAGTAAAAATTTAATTTTGTACAATGCCATAAAAAAAATATAATTCAAAAATATATTGCAAAGTTAAAGCTGCACTCTTTTTGTAATTTCGTCAAAGATAAGTCCTTAATTTATATATAATATTCTCTTCTCTATTTTTTTTTAGTTCGAGAGTTACCTTACAGGGTGTTCCAGCCAAGTTTCTCGCATTTCGACTAATCGCTATTTGCAATGTGTGATTATCATTGGCCAAGTATTATTTTTATAATATTGAGAATCAATTTCTCAAACAAGCCTATTTTCTAATATCCCATGTAATTAATAAACATTACAAACCAAATGTTAGGAGAGTCAAAGAAGGAGGGTATTAAGACAATTTCTAATAATTATTTTTATCCATACAAATTTTATAATAAAAATATAAAATTGTAAACACTCTTAAATAGGAGTTTATATATATATATATATATGTGTGTGTGTAACCATGTCACATGCAATGGAATTGATTATTATATATTTGAAATTAATATGTCAACTAGAAATTAATGGAAGATCGAATCATTGGATATGGTCTATGTATGGTGCAAATTGCGAGAAAAATAAAAAACACATGAGCTTTGTATAATAACGTTAAAGCAAATTTACATTAACTGAGCAAGTGTCGGCTAATGAATTATTACCAGCTTTTTAGAAATAATGACTTGTTAGGATGAAAAATCCACCAAATATGACACGTACCGACCATTCACATATATATATATATATATATATATATTAGAAGAGAGGATCTAAAAAAGAATAATTTTTTTTGTCTTAAAATACAGACTAACGGATGAATTTTTTGATAAAATTTAGTAAATATGATATTTATGATTAATGGATCATCTACACCAAGTTTCATTGAAAATTCAACCAAGAAGTGGGCTAACTAAATATCTAAAATTTTAATAGCCATAAATGCGCATATATATCAATTTTTAGTTAACCTACTTCCGATTTGAATTTTTAGATGAAATTTGGTAGAGATGATTTGCTAATAGTGGAAATCATCTTCACCAAGTTTTATTAAAAAATTCATCCGTTTACCATCTTAAAATGGTTGGTCCGCATTTAAGGACCAAAATCTTGGTCCTCTTTAGATCCTAAAAGTTCAATCTTCTCACCACCACCTGCGCTTACTCTCAGAGCTCCGGTCAAACAGCTTGATCGAAACTCTGGTAATCTATTTGAATTTCGGCAGTAGGTGGTGTGCCGAGCATTGTTGAAGATCATTGTTTCCTTGGAATTTCAAATGAATTTGATAAAAATCAACCAAACAAATAAATTTAGAATTATAATAAAATTCCAAATGAAAACTACATTGAGTCCGAACAGTAGTACTGTAATTAATTGGGATTACAATTCTAAGAATTGCAATATATTCTTATAAAATTACAAAATCGTGTAACCAAACGCACCCTAAGTGATTAAAGTGAGAAAATTACTCATGTCAAGTATAAGTGAAATACACGAGTTTTGATTCATATTTGGGCATTATATGGTAAAAAATTTCATACACGTCAAGTATATTATGAGTTTTAGAAATAATACCCGTTCTATCTGCTTCTAATTAATAACCTCACCTTTATTTGCAATATGCTTTAAATTTATAATTCCATTTCATTTGGATGTACGATTGATGTATTAAGCCTCACAATATATAAACAAAAAAATTGAAATATTGTGTTTATCTATTTGAGGGACGAAACAAAAATATTATTGAAATTGTTAGTTTTATGATTCCAATAAAAGATTCAGACCTAAAATTAAGTGATTAAAATTTTGTACTCACATATATATGGTGCCTAATTTCGAGTTTTGCTCTCATTTTTGTTTCCTTTCCTCGAACCACTAGCTTGATCTATCCACCTCTTTTATAAATAAATAAATAAATAAAACAGAAAGGCACCACGTTCTATGCATAACAACACGTAATTAGGTTGTTAAAAAATTAACACATTTTCTAATTATGTAATTATTTATTATAATAATGAGCACTATTGTCAACACTAAGTTTATTAAAAGGTAAACTTAATCATCCATTAAATCACCTCTTTTTCCCTTCCCAAGAATTAAGAGGAGTACACACATAAAATATCGAATCAAAGTAAGAGTACACATGCTAATTAAACATAAAAAAAAATATTTCCCACGTTATTATACACTACATTTCCATACTACTTTGCTCTTCTCAATTATTTTAATTTTTTTAAAAAATATATCATAACTTTAAATATAAAAATTAAAGTTTAACAAATTTTATATATATATCCGAAACTCATTAATCGAGATTCATTAAACTGTCTCGATTAGAAAAAATTTATTGTGATTAAAAAAGGGGCAATTAGGATTACACCCCTGGCTATCATCTATATTAGTTGTTAGGACTACCAAGAGATTGAAATTAGTGGTGAGTCCCTCTTGCCTTAAATACTTCCACATTAGTAATAAAAGCTAACATATTATGACTATTCTACCCCTTCCAACCTAGAAAATTGTTTCCAACAATTTAGGAACAAGCAATGGGAAAGTTGACCAATATTACTTTCCTTAATTGTATTTGTTTAATCCCAAAGTTAATATATCCAAAAATTGCATTTCAAATATTAAGCAATATATGTTTAAAATTTCAAATAATTTTTAAAACAGTTAAATTATTATATTATAGTAAAACGTCAAACAACAAATACTTTAAAACAGTTATAATATACACTTTAAGTTTACAGATTGCAAAAACAAGCACTTGTATTTAAAACAGATACAATATGCACTTATAAAGGGACTGATGCATATATATCTGTATTGCAAACAACACGTATCTGTATTAGAAACAAATCCATCTTCTGTGGTGTGCAATGTAAGTGACATTAGAAATAGATTTTACCACAAATATGAATAAATACGGAGTAAACCTAGTTATTTTAGGAATATAAATAGGGTGTTTGAATTTCAGAATTAAACAATTCATAATAGATAATAAGGATTTGAAAAACTTGAGACGAAACATCAATGTTAATTAAAAACTTGTTTGAATTATGTGGTCACAACAGTTATTGATTATCCATTATAACACGATTATCTGTGTGAATTACTATAAAGAAGAAATCATATAAGAAATTGAATGATACTTTATTACCTGGAGGCGAGTTCTTCACATTGATAGTTGTGTAACTGTATAGTCATTTGCAGAAAAGTGAAGCGTCGCAACCATTGAGATTACTTGAACAAGTGTTATTGGAGTTATGGCTAATCATTTGTTTATACCATAAATGCATGACTCCACTACCTTTCATCGTTTACTTCAACAATAATTAACTATCTATCAAAGGAAATTAGAATATGTTTGCAGACAAGTTATTCAAAATTCAAACCGGTTTATTTTTGGATATATGGGTATATAATTTTTATATTTATTACACACAATATTCCCTGTAAAATAAGAGAGATATATAAGATGAACAATTATATGCGTAGATAATAATTATGTTTGTTTTAAATTAGTCATGTTATTCAAAATTCAAACTGTGTTATTTTCGAATATAAATATACATTTATGATATTTAATAAAAAATTAATTATCTGCAAAATAGAAGATATATTATAACACTAAACTAAATATAATTTAATCGGGGAACGAAATAATAAGCTTTTTATATTTTGAATATACAAATCTTTATATGAAATTATTCATGATAGGAACCCTAATATTGGATAACAATTCTTAAATGTTATAATATAATTTATTTATTTAACTATTACGCATAAATAGTAAAAAAAAAAGGAAAGTGAAAATAGAATACTCTTTTTTTTATATTAGGAATTTTTTTAAAAAAAATTGACACTAATTTAAACATCACGCGGAAGTGGTAGGTCAATTGATAATGTATAAATATAGATATATGAACCTATAATTTCGCCCAATAGATAATTTTGCCCAACGTTTAGATGCATATGAATATGAAATAAAATCCATTTAATCTGAAAAATTAAAAGTCCAATAAATATAAACACAGTTGTAAAGAATTCATAAATCCCGTCCACAATTCATGCTAATTATTAGTCAATAATCTTATACATATATACGTGCCTATAAAGATAATAGATATAACATATATGGAAAATATACCCAGATAAATAAGTTCTACATATAACGCTGATTGAAACAGATACATCTATATAATTGTATATAACAGATAAACAGCAATATATATAACATAAATTACAGATATACCAGATGCACCCAAATAGTAAAAATATATTCTCATTGTTTTTTTATATTTATCTTTTTCAAAAATATCAATTCACTTGCAAATGGACATGTACATTTTATTTTATTTTGTATTTTTTAGATATTTCATTTTATTTTATGTATTTTTTGGTTAAGACTATGAAATAAAATTGAAATTTTTAAAAAATAGCATATATACGTACAAAAAAAAATGTTTCCAATCTTCTCGTAAATTTCCAACTAATCCAAATCGTTTATTACAAAAGTAATTAATTTAATAAAAGACCACCTAACGTTTCCTTATTACCACAAAAATCAAAACCCTAAAATTAATCAATCAACAAACCTTCCTATAAATAGCGTCATGGGTAGAATAGTCTTTCGTCTTTGATAATACAGCTCGGCAGTTGAAGATGTAGTGTTATTTTTGGTCAAAATTTAAAACTAAGGGTGTATTACTAATTTCAAATCTTGTGTATTCCTTAGCCCTAATATGTTTGAATCCTAGGGATTAAATCCTAGTTTTCTAATTAAAAAATATATCACATTTGTTTTGGCGGGAAGGAACCATATTAGAGCAAAGCGTATTATTGTTTGGTTAACAATTCAAGGCAATAGGTTTAAATGATTCATTTAATAATTATATTTGAAGGAAAGACACATTATATTTTCATTTCAAAATAAAGACGCTTTTTTTGCTTTACGTAAAGCACCGTTTATCCATTTACTTATTATTTCTTTCTAAGAAACAACATTCAATTACCACAAGTTGGCTGCCACCACAATCCACCACTGCCAGATTTTCGGTGACCATTGCCGAAGTGTTGAGACATTGTCAGAACTCCGGCAATCAATAATAGAGTACCAAGACCACGTTGAAACTTCGTCACAAGAAGTGAAAATCTAATTTTACACAAAATCTGCAAGCAACTAAAGATTTAATTTTAGCACAAATATATTTTTTGCATTAAATTCATGTGCATTGTAAATATAATGATATAGATTTCAGTGTACATATAATTTTGGACTAATTTGTAGACAACTTAAGATAGAAATTTAGTGTAAATCTATTTTTACACTAAATCCTACAAGAAATTAAATATTTAGATTTAAGTGGAAATTCGTTTTTGCACCATATAAAAATTGCAGGCTTAGCAGCCTATTATATTATGGTGGTAGAAATGCGCATGCATTTCCTTCTTATGATAAATGCTCATGTATAACATCCAATCCGCTTCTCAAAGGAGTTTAGGTGGCCATTGCCGGAGCTTTGACAATGGTTGCTAGAGTTCCGACCATGTCACATGAGCTTTAGCTAGCAATGTGTGGCGGTTGCAGGTTATGGTGACTGGTGAAAATATTTCAGTAAAAAATTAAATTATGTAATTTTTACAATATCTTTACGTTTTCTTATTGTAAGAGCTTCTCCAATGACATAAGCAAATTTGAATAATCAAAATGAGTTTTGGTTATCCGTTTAGTAATTGTTAAAGTTAACAATGTAGAACACTCCAATGGTTATTTTTTCTCAATAACCAAATTTGTATGGCTCATTATATTGATTTGCTACAAATTCATCAATTTAAAATTTTGATCAAAAAAAAGGAGGGAAAGTTTATTTAAATTAGAAAAGATCATCTTTTACCCAAAAGAATTAGTGGGTCTCTCATTTTGAGTATTGAAAAAAAGTTATTGATGGGGTTAAATACTGATTTTTACCATTAGCCTACAAAGGTAATTCAATAATTTTACTCCTGGTAAAATCTCACATTTACCTCCTATAAAATCTCACTTTTACCTCCACTAAAATCCTACTTACATCCACTCACCTTTATAAAATTACATTTTTACTATTCATCTTCATCAAATTTACCTTTTTACCATTCTAGATTTTACCTATAAATACCTCCCCTCATTCATTCATCTAAGACCACAAAAAAAACACACCAAAAAATATATCTTCCTTTTCTCCTAAGATTCATCCATCTCATCAAAGAGATAAAAAACCATTAGCAATATAAATACAAGCCAATTTAAGAAGAAATATGAGGGTCTTATGCTCTCTCTTTTCATACCTTAAACAAATACCAACAACCCTTATACACTCTCTCTCCTACACAGTTTATTATTTCTTCTTCTTGAAATATTTGTAATCTTAATTCTATACTTATACATAGAATTAAGAAAATTATAGAGAGATAGATTTGTAATCCTAATTCTATATTTATAAATAGAATTAAGGAAATTATAAAGAGAGATTGGTAGCTTGTATTATCATCCAAATTGATTGCCTTTGAGTTAATACAAAGCAAGCACACACGAAAGGATGACGTACTGCCGAACTAGCATAAGCGCTACCGGAAGAACCTACCTTAATAAAAAATGTCATGTTCATCACTACGCAGTATTTATTTTTTATTTACCAATATTCACTTATTGATTGGTTAATTATCTATTTCTAGATTTTGACATCATCAGTTGGCACCGTCTGTGGGAATGATAAGCTCTCTAAAGCTCTCGTTCTTTGAAAATTACAAGTGAATTTTCGGTACAAAAACTCCAAATCCCGTAGGTCAACGTACGTAGCTCAATATTCGCGGGTGTATAACTTTTTGCTCAAAACTCCAAATTATTCGATTCTGGAGTCCATTTTGAAAAAAATTTCAAGAGATACAACTTTTCAGTTCAAGCTTTTTTCAAATTTGGCCATTTCGAGGTCCAAAATAGAGATACAAAGTTGCTGCAACAAAAAATGCGAAAATCCTGTAAGGCCTACGCTAGCTCAATATTTACGGGCGCATAATCATTCAAAAATCCGGTTACCCAAGGGGATAAAACTCAAAAGAAGAGATATGTTATTTTTTAATAACTCATATATGATTTTTCTCTCTATATTAATATATTTAAAGTTGTATCATTTTCTTACGATTAATGATCTTTATTGTAGGTAAATTAATCGACGAGCTTTAAAAAAATTATTACAATTGAATGTAATTTTTATCAAGTTCATCTCACAAACCACAAGAAAGAAATTAAAGAAATTTTCAACAGATATTAAAATTTCACAAAGCTAAATGTGATTTTGAAATACGTCAGACAATCGCAGGACCACCCCAGCTCAAAGAGATCTCGCTGAAAATTGGCCGACAACAAAGGCAGGCCTCGAAAAAAAAAAGAAATAATAATAAAAAAGAATAATATATATATATATATATATATGTATATATGAAATAAATAGTTGAAAAATGCTCGAGTAAGATCAAACTATTTATGACCAAAAGTATAGCGAACTTTACATATTAATGTTTCAAGTTGTATGACTTGCATCAAATGTCTAACGAGTTCTACATATTGATGTTTAGAGCTCAATGACTAGCATTCGTGATATAGCTTTCTTGGACTACGACTCGAGATCAACGTTTAGCCAGCCTTACACAATGATGTTCTGAAGTTCTAAAAGCTCTACACATTGATGTTTCGAGCTCAACGACTAGCATCCGAGATCTAACTTCCTTGAACTAAGATTCGAGATCAACATCTAGCCAGCCTTACACAATGATATTCTAAAACTCTAAGACTAATGATCAAAGTCTAGCTAGCTTTACACATTAATGTTCCAAACCCCATAAACTTACGGTCAAAGGTTAACAAAGGCCTACACATCAGTTATTCGAGCTCTCCCCATAATTATCTTCCTCGACAAGTACCTACTTTTACTCCTTAACTTTGAGTCGGACCATTTAACCGACAAAAATATTTATCCTTCACATTCATCTTTCAGCATAAAAATAAAGGATAAAAGGCAATTGATGGGGGTTAAATACTAATTTTTACCATTAGCCTACAAAGGTAATTCAATAATTTTACCCCCGATAAAATCTCACATTTACCTCCGGTAAAATCTCACTTTTACCTTCACTAAAATCTCACTTACATCCACTCACCTTTATAAAATTACATTTTTGCCCTTCATGTTCATCAAATTTACCTTTTTACCATTTTAGATTTTACCTATAAATACCTCCCCTCATTCATTCATCCAAGACCACAAAAAAACACACCAAAAAATATATCTTCCTTCTCTCCTAAGATCTATCCATCTCATCCAAGAGATAAAAAGCCATTAGCGATATAAATACAAGCCAATTTAAGAAGAAATAGGAGGGTCTTATACTCTCTCTTTTCATACCCTAAAAAAATACTAACAACCCTTATACTCTCTCCTACACAGTTTATTATTTCATCTTCTTGAAATATTTGTAATCCTAATTCTATACTTATAAATAGAATTGAGAAAATTATAGAGAGAGAGATTTGTAATCCTAATTCTATATTTATAAATAGAATTAAGGAAATTATAGAGAGAGATTGGTAGCTTGTATTTTCATCCAAATTGATTGCCTTTGAGCTAATACAAAGCAACCACACACGAAAGGAGGACGTACTGTCGGACTAGTATAAGCGCTACCGGGGGAACCTACCTTAATAAAAAATGTCACGTGTTCATCACTACGCCGCATTTATTTTTTATTTTCCGATATTCACTTATTGATTGCTTAATTATCTATTTCTAGATTTTGACATCATCAGTTATTAACTTTGATTATTAAAGTGAGAAGATTTGGTTATTGGTTAAAATTAAGTTGCTAAAATTTGATTATGCCATTGGGGTAGGATTTTTTGCTAACATTGTTAAAATTGATTATAATTGCTATTTTGGTTACACCATTGGAGATGTTCTAATGTCTTACCCATTCAAATTTATGACTTTTTATACTTATTTATTTTTATAATTAAACACTTAAATCGTAAATTAAACTATTTTAAATTACCTAATTTGTAAATTAGAGGAGTGAAAAACATAATCTCATAAAAAATTAAGAAACAAACATATCAATAAATAATCATATTACACATATCCTTGTCAAAAGAAAAGATGATATGCATCCTATGATTCATATCATTGATGTCAATGAACACCAAACAATACACTAATAATACCGCATGCAATTCGAATAATTGATATACAACTGAATCCAATTTGCCGCAGAAATCAACCTCTTGCCCACAATAATCAAACCATCTCAAATCTCACCCACAAAAGCCTTTAGATTCAAAAATGAAGACCCGCCTTCTTCCGCAGCTTCCTTTGCCAAGTCTTGCCATTTCTTGGCATTCTTTCTCACTTCATCTCCTCTTTCTCCATCTCCCATAACCATTTCTATGCATTCCTTCATCTCATTCGTCTCCACTATCCCTTCTTCATTTGGCTTCACTCTCACACCTGTCTTCCACACATCCACAATAAGCTTCGCGTTCGTCGCTTGATCCGTCCACTGAGGAAATGCCACCGTCGGTACCCTGCATGTCACGCTCTCCAGTGTCGAGTTCCACCCGCAGTGCGTCACGAAACACCCCACCCCCACCGACTTGTGCGAAAGAACCTCAACTTGCGAGCACCACGGCACTATCATCCCTAATTCTTTCAACTCATCGATACAACTCACCTCGTCGTCTTGTTTTTTTGCCTCGCTCTTGTCTTCTCTCATTACCCACAAGAACGGTCTGCGGCTCTGAAGCAACGCCAGCCCGATCTCTTCCGTTTGTTTGTTCAATAATACGGAGAAGCTTCTGAATGATATGTAAAGACTGATGATTCGGTTTTTGAATCCAACCATTCAGTGTAGTCTCTTGATTTTCGGAAGAGATCTCCACCAAATGATTTGTTGGAAGCGTCTTTTCCGTCCACGAAAGCCGATGGCATCAATGGTCCGATGTCCTTCATTTTGAGCTTCTCCGGAGCTCTTAAAAACTCAAACTCCAACGCCTCGACCGTGTTTACTAGTATATTGGGGTTGATTTCTTCGTTAATGATATCGAAGTGCTCTTTGGAATTTGGGATAGCAAAGTTGTATGAGTTTGAGGAGAGAAGGTAAGAAGGAACATCATGGCTAGTGATGGGCGGCAATCCCGGTAATTGAATCGAAGACGAGGGATCATTATCACTTTTACTAATAAGATCACCATACCCATTGAAGTAGTAGTAATAGATGTCGAAAATGAGGGCTGGCTGGATCCAAAGAAGGGTACACGCAATGCATAGACGATGAGCCACTCGGCCTGCCCAAGGAATAAGGGTGGTGTAGACCAATTGGGCAAACGGTTTGCCTTCGGTTGCAGCAGTGGTAATAAGTTTGGCTGTGTGTTCTGAACCTTTGTTATCAACCTCGGACACGTACTGTTCGAGGTCGACACCAGGTTGTAGGCCATTTTCATAGCTCTCAAAGAAGGGAGACAGGGTAAGGCCTTGTGGGGTTGGGTTAGTTTTGGCTGTGGTTATGCGGTTAATGGCCGATTGGCTGGTGGAGAAGGTGACCTCGACGCCCATTTTGATCAGGCGCTTTACGAATTGGAGGGACAGGTTTATGTGCCCCTGCCCTGGAAATGTCACTAGGAGGACGCGAGGGCCGGCCATGTCTATTTAGAATGCGGGGAGAGAGAGAGAGAGGGAGAGAGAGAGAGAGAGAGAGAGAGAGAGAGAGAGAGAGAGAGAGAGAGAGAGAGAGATTTTGTTTTTGGGAGAGACAAGGCGTGTGTATTATATATGTTATGGAAGTGGGTGGATTCGTAACCAGACATGGTTATAATTAATGACATATTAAATGTGAAAAGTGAACAACTATTTTGGGACATCTATAAATAAAATAATGGACCATTAAATTGGGACGGTGAGAGTAATATATATACACACTAAGTTTTGTGATCAAGTTCATTTATTTATTACTCGAATTTTTCTTTTTTCAACTGAAAATGCTACTTATTAAAACATGTGTATACTTGATAAGTAAACGCGAAAGTATTGGTTATATTGTCAATGGTGACTGCATAGACGACAAGTCTTCGACTAAATATCGACACAACATCACTAGTTAATAGTACAAACCTAAGAGTGCCTTTTTTTTTTCTTTTTAAACTGCATCTAGAGACGATATCTTGTTAAATAAATTGTCATTCACAGGAATCCAGTGAATCATTAAATCAACCCTATAAGGTAAATACAACACAAATTAATTGAGCAATTGTAAGCTAATCAATGACGCAGTCAAGAATTATTACGAGTGAGATAATACAATAATGAAGAAAAAAAAAGTTAGTTCAAAATGAGTAAAATTTATTTGGTGAGAGTTTTTTTGAGAAAAAAAATCCAAGCGGACAATGTATATATTCAAAATAATGGTTTGTTTTGTTTTTTAGCAAATATATTTTTGTCACTCAAGAAATTTAAAACAATGTTAAATAAATCATAATACATAGTAATGCATTAGAAAATAAGAAGGGTACCATAAAAAATTATTATGTATGGTTTTATCAATAAATAGGTTTAAAGTTTTAAATTGTTGAAATAACTCTAAATCTATATATGTCAATTAAACACTTATGCATAGTATCCATTAAAGAAAATATAGTACAAATTTAATTTTGTACAATGCTAAAAAAAATTATAATCCGAAAATATATTGCAAAGTAAAGACCGCACTCTTTTTGTAATTTAGTCAAAGATAAGTCTTTAATTTATATATAATATTCCCTTCTCTCTCTCTTTTTTTTTTTCGAGAGTTACCTTACGGGATATTTATGTTAACTTTCACGCATCTCGACTAATTCTTCTTTACAATATGTAATTATCACTGGGCAAGAATTATTTTTATAATATTTAAAATCGATTTCTCAAAAAGCCTTCTTTTTAATATTCTGTGTAATTAATAAACATTACAAACTAAATGTCAGGGGAGTCAAAGAAGGGGGTACGTAGTAAGACAATTTCTAATATTTTTATCCAAACAAATTTTATAATAAAAATATAAAATTGTAAACACTCTTAAATCGAGTTTATACATACATATATATATATATATATATATATATTTGTGTGTGTGTCACCATGTCACATGCAATGAAATTGATTATTATTATATTTGAAATTAATATGTTAACTAGAATTTAATAGAAGATCGAATCATTGGATATGGTCACATGCAATGGAATTGATTATAAATTTGAAATTAATTTGTTAAATAGAATTTAATGTAAGATCGAATCATTGGATATGGTCTATGTATTATGCAAATTTCGAGAAAAATAAAAAACATATGATCGAGCTTTGTATAATAAATAATGTTAAAGCAAACAGACCAGCTTTTTAGAAATAAATACTTGTTAGGATGAAAAATACACCAAATAGGACACGTACCAACCACTCACACACATATATATATATATTAGAAATGAAGATCTAAGAAGAAATAATTTTTTTTGCCTTTAAATACGGACAAACCATATTAAGAGGTTAAACGAATAAATTTTTTAATGAAATTTGGTGAAAATAATTTTCATAATTAATAGATCATTTACACCAAGTTTCATTGAAAGATTCAATTAAAAAATGGGCTAGCTAAATATCGAAAATTTTAATAGTCATAAATGCGCATATGTATCAATTTTTTAGTTAACCTACTTTTCAGTTGAATTTTTAGATGAAATTTGGTAGAAATGATCTACTAATAATGTAGATCATCTTCAACAAATTTTATCAAAAAATTAATCCGTTTACCCCCTAAAATGGTTGGTCCGCATTTAAGGACCAAAAATTTGGTTCTCTTTAGATCCTCTTCCTATATTAGAATATGAAGCTTCATAATATATGTGTAATATTATACTTGATAAATATTTTTAAAATACATGATTGTATTTATTCAAGTGGTAAAATAAATAAAAAGTGAGGATTATACCTCTACTTTTCAAACATACTAGTTTGTAACATGCACGATGTGCGGACATTTTTACATATATAGATTAATTGCAATAGGTCTAATAATTTGTTTTTTTATGCTACATCAAAGTCCATTAAAATTTAAATATATAGCTTTGAGAAAAATAGTATGAAAAAACTTAAGAATTTTTTCTAACTAGATAAGACTTATACAAAATACTTTGTATTTTAAATTTTCATTTTCAATACTAAAAAATCCAATTATTACATTTACTTAAAATAATAAGGAAATCAAAATATGGACAAAAAATAAAGAAAGGGAGTAAGAAAACATGGAAAATATATAAGTAGCTGCACATTTTGGTATTTAAATTTTTTTTATAGTATGATGTAATACTTAATTAAAGAATTAAAAATTGACTCAAATTAACTTTTTCCTATTTTACATCATAATGTACTAATAGAATTTTTGCATGGGAGAAAATTATTACGGGGCCTTTTGGTTTTCCATAACTTTTGAAATCACATTTTGCATGATATTACAAAATACAATCTTTATTTAGTTAACTTTGCTTTCAATAACTTTATGACTTTCGTATTTTTGTTTAAATTTTTTTGTCCAATGTAGCATTTTAACTTATACAAAAAGCTGATGAATAAATGGATATGATTCTTTTTTTTCTCTTATTTTTCCTTTATGATTGCCTTATAGACTATCATATCAATTTAATTAACTTTGAATAAATAAAATTATATAAGAAGATAGTATAATAAGAGATTGACGAAAATGAAGGGGGAAATCGGTGTGATTGACAAAGGTTTTATGGAGTTTACTTTTTAAAAATATGTGAAAAGTACTCAAATTATGTAGTATACACTAAGGTGAACATAAATTGCTCTAATATAGTGTATCAAATATACATTAAACACGAAATACATAGACACGTTATACGTTATAAACATAAGTTTAGTTACAAAAACAGACTCTCCTATATAATTTCAAAATATATGATAAAATTGCAAAGAAACTATAGTAACAACATAAAAAGAACTAAATTTATAAAGTGAAAGAGCATAAACACAAATAATTAAGAAGGAAATATATTTGGGAAACCAAGACCTTCAAAGTACTTTCCCACCAACAATTTTATATTGCCTCTCCTTAGATTTATATATGCATCTTTTATAATTGGATATACAAATAGGTGAAAAAAACTGAAGAGGTAGCCGCTACATATAAAAACCATGTGAAGAGCCATACAATTAATAACAGAGGAATAAATTACATTAAAAAGGGAGAGCCATACAATTAATAAGAGATGAATAAGTCTCATTAAAGACGGAGAATCATACAAATAATAAGAGATAAATGAATCTCATTAAAGAGGTAGTAAATGCTTCCACCTCCTCCATTTTTAGAAATAATTACTTGTTAGGATGCAAAATACATCGAATAGGACGGTACCAACCACCCATATATATATATATATATATATTTATATATTAGAAATGAGAATCTAAAAAGAAATAATTTTTTTGTCTTTAAATACAGACGAACCATATTGAGAGGTTAAACAGACAAGTTTTTTAATAAAATTTAGTGAAGATAATCTCCATGATTAATAAATCATTTACACAAAGTTTCCTTGAAAAATTCAATCAGGAAGTGGGCTAGCTAAACATTTGAAATTTTAATAGCCATAAATGTGCATATATATCAATTTTTTAGTTAAACTACTTTCCAGTTGAATTTTTAGGTGAAATTTGTTAGAAATGATCTACTAATAATGTAGATCATATTCACCAAGTTTTATCAAAAAAATCATCCGTTTACCCCCTTAAAATAGTTGGTTAGCATTTAAGAACCAAAAATTTGGTTCTCTTTAGATCCTCTCCCTATATTAGAATATGGAGCTTACATGATATATGTGTAATATATACTTGATAAATGTTTTTAAAATATATGATTGTATTTATTCAAATGGTAAAATAAATAAAAAGTTAGGATTACACATCTACTTTTCAAACATATTAAGGGTTAGGTCCACTTGAAATTGGAAATTAGGAACATCTCCCTAGTTTGACATTTTGGCCATGAATTGCATTTATTTTAGTGATAGCAAGCTAGAATATTATGGTAAAAATACAATTGCACCCCTAAAGTTTTTTATAAAAAGTTTTAGGGTTTGTTTGATTTAAATAAATTGTTATGAGTTCAAATCTATATGTAAATTTTATTTATTTTCTAACATATGGGGATGAGGAAGTTCTCATCTAAAAAGTGACTAACGCGAATTCAAGAGAGAGTTGAAAGTGTTAAAAATTTGGTTCAGGAATAAGTTTACATATTTATTTAATCATATCATAGATTATCTAGTGCATCTAATGTGTATGTGATTTACAATGTGCCTAATATTAGTCATATTAAAATTGATGGGATTATATTGAAAATAATATATAAAGACCGTTATGGTTTTCAAGTTGAATCAATATGCGCTCTATTCCTCTTCCCCGTTTTAAAAAGAAAACTCATTGCATACTTTGAGATTCTGACGTTAGAAGAGGTTACAAACCTAATTGAGCTCCTGCGCTCTACGACATTATGAATTTAAAATACACATTCTAAAGATTAATCTCTTAAGAATACATGATTAAGATTCTTAAAACTTATATGATTTTCTAAAGAACGGAAATTGACGAAATAAAAAAAAATAAAATAAGGATTAAGAAGCCATAAAGGATTTGTCAGTAACTTTGGCCAAACAATCTCTCATTTTTTAAGCCTTATTGGATTTATTGACCTTGAGAAAGCGTGATATCAGTAGAAATTACAATCAAATTATGAAATAATAAAATAAAAATAGGGGCTTTTAGTATAAAGGACAAAAATAAAATTCTCAATCCGCTCAATGAAACATTTTTTAGGTCAATTATTTGAAGGATGATCTTTTTGCAGAAAGATATGTTTTAGTTAGAAGGATGATTATAAAAAATGCAATTAATAAATAAGAAAACATAAACAAAATTCGAAAATTCTAATAGTGCCCTTCACTTGAATTTAATTTAATATAAATTCAAGTACCTAAAATTTGAAAATTATCTATAACACAATCAAAATTCAAATTTAAAAGATAAAAGTCAAACTAGTAAAATACATTCAAAATCTAAAATATGTTAATAGATAATATTTATAATTTAACCTCAAGTCAAATTTAAAATTTAAAATTCAAATAAATTCAAAATATTCAAATTTTAACCAAAATTGTTACACATTACTAATCTTAATTCTTAAAAGTGCATCATAAACAGATAATCAGTTTTGATGTAGACGTAATAAAACATAAAGAATATACGAGGCATATTATGTTATGTGAAAAAATGACCGTCTAAATAGACATTCTAAAAATACAAATTTTTATGCAAAAATGCCTACCAATATCTAAATAATTAATACAATTTTTTTAAGTCCTTACTATTTTCAATGAATGTAATTTTAGGAACAAACTCTTCAAGCAGACATGCACTTAAGTATTTTCTTTACTATGCTCGTCTCTAAAATCGGCTCTCCCAAGTTATATAATGAATTACATATATCTTTTACCTTATGGTGGAAGTTTGAGAATGATTCACTGTCGCTCATTTTAACATTTTCGAAGTTAGTTGTTACTCACTGAATTTTTTAGTCTTTGACAGTGTTCGTTCTTTCATAAATTACACATAATATGTCCCACGCTTGTTTCGAGGTAGTGGAGTTATAAATCTTTCAAAACTCTTCCTAAATCACATTGCACTGAATGACATTGACCAGGGGCGGTCCTACACTAGGGCAAATGGGGGCAATTGTCCCCAGTTGGCTTTTAATTTTTTTTAATAGATATAGGGTATTTTTTTAAAAAATAAAATTATAAGGACTTATGTGCATAAATTTATATTTGAGGGTACCTAAGTGTAATAACAACAAAATTATCAAACCCCACACCCACTTGCTAGTTTCCACTGCCGAGATCAGATTTCATTTAATTATCAGACTTCTTTTAGTTCCTTTGTTCCTTTCTTTCTTTCTTTCTTTTTTTTTGTTCTCTTCCTCTTCAATAATATTAATAAGAAGCACGCGCTATAATACTTTCAAAATATAAAATCTCGTAAAATTTTATTGTAATTTGTAAGTATTAAGTATTTTAAGACTTTTAATTGTATCAAGTATTATTATTAATACGATTATATTTGTGGTTAAATTTGTTCTCGGTTATTGATGTGTTTTAAATATATTTTTGTCTGTTTTGAATTTCGCCCCCAGTTGGTTAAATTTCTGGGTCCGCCACTGACATTGACCCTAGTTATTCCATTTGGATCTATTCAGATCATTTTCATCGGGTTTGGACAATTTTGCCATCAGTGTTTGTAACTGTGGGTGCAGTGTCTTTTCACTACAATCTGCAAAATTCTCTCATCTTTAGACTTAAGATAGATTTGCATACAAGCCTTCCAGAATGTGAAGAGCATGCACTTTAGAGAACTTTTCATTCTCAGTAGACATAGTGAAGAACGGATTATTTATGGCAAAAAACAGCTAAAGAAAGTAATAAGCGTGCAAAGAAAGGGATCGCTAACCCTAGTAACTTAAGGGTCTTCCTCTCATACAAGTTGAAGAATCTAAAGCCTATGCCTGTTTAACTTAATTCAATTTCAGTTGTGTTAAAATAAATTATGCTTTTTTGTGGTGACGGTAAAATAAACCCTAAATTAAGCCTAGATCAATTTTACTTTACAAATATGTGTGATGTTATCTAAATGATGTTGGAAGACTTATTATGAATGATAAATCAATAAACATGCATTGGTGAATCAATGGCAATCACAAACAATTGTATAGCGCCAGTATCTAGAGAGATATCCCTACAACTATAGCAATAATCATCTTGGCTACACAACAATAATTTTTTTACTTGCAAAGAGTTTATAGACAAAGACTCGGAACTTACAATGTGAGGTTAATGCTTCCACATGCTAATTTGCTTCGCAAACTATTCTTGCACGTCCTCCGTAGAGATCTTTGACAAGTTTAGCAATGATCATGTTGTCTCGGATACCATCTCGAATTATGCCGTGTGAAAGCTCTACTTCTAGTCCACCCAACCGTATTGTCTGGCCGATGGTTCAACTTTGTGCCTCTTGCCCTTATGTGATAACTGCGCTCTCTTCCTTCTGCTGCTTTAAGAAGGGCGAATGAGACTTTTTTGGGTTTTCCGAGTGAAGGAAGATCTTGATACGTGGCTATTGATTGATATCTGAGGTGGTGGAGTATTTAATCTCTCAAGTGGTTTAGACATGCAATATGCACTCTTTCATTTAATAAAACCACCACCTAATTTTGAGCATTCATCCCTTATTTATAACAAATGTACAATAAGAAAAGGAGTGAGAATTAAGGTTTCGAAATGCTTGTGGCGGCAGCCCATCGTATTGGTATAGAAGTAGTATATTATACTGGTAAGCTTGCCTTGTTCATCCTCAATGAATTCTCTGCTAAGTAGCGTATCGGTAAACACATTTAAGTTTCAATACCAATACGCTTGGCTTGAATCCCTAACAAATTTTCCTGGCAGTCTGCGTACTAGTATACATATTTAAGCTTCAATGCTAATACACTTGGCTGTTGTTCTTAAGAAATTTCTCTGTTAGTCACAATACATGTATACACATTTAAGCTTCAATACTAATTCATGCTGCCAACACAGGAATGAACATTTAATTAGTATAGCTATACACATTGAAACTTCAATAGTCTATAATTAAGTAAATTTATTTGTCGCCAAGCATTCTTATATATTAGTCTGAAAAAAATTTAGTTTTAACATTCCAGCACTAGGTAATAAAACCAAGTCCACCTATTTAGTTGATAGCCCAATGCATATGTTGTTGTCAATGTCCCAGATAACGAATTCTTCCAATGCAATCCTTGTTCTTGATCTTCAATTTAGCATACAATTATAATTGGAATCAAGTGTTTTCACGGAATAAGGCCAGCACAGGAAGTTTTTGAACATAGACTTTACAAATAAGATTAGCGTAATTTTCATTAGGGTCCAGTAATGGGTTGTAAGCTGGGCTCCGTGTTGCGCCAAACCGCTCACAACCGAGCACGACGCAACGTCGAGGGATCTCACAAGCTCACTTGGTTTACCCGAAAGAAGAAGCGACACAAAAAAGGCACACCCACAATAGAGAAAATAGGAAATAAAGCAACAATCGCACAAAACAAGGTTTTACCGTGGTGTCGGCGTAAAAGCCACTAATCCACACAGACAATAGCTTATATTGATAATTGGAACAAAGGGTGATTACAAGCACACAAGAAAAAATTTCTCACAAAATTTAGCTCTCAACTAAATTCTAGGCAAAAACAAGTTGGTGCACAAAATGAGCCAAAAACAACACTTAAAGGAAATTTGCCTTGGACCATGATCGATCATGGGCAACCCATGATCGATCATGGTTCCCACTGCCTCAATTTTCCAAAGTCCACCAAATGTGAGCCAAAACTCACAAATCTCCACCTTGGCGAACCATGCAGCGATCCCGTCCAGCAAATTGCACACCTCACTCCCATTGTTCCTCCATCAATACTGCTATAGCATCACACCCGGCCCCGAAGAGCCTCCACCCCCGAATGGGGTCTCAACACCGAAGAATGTTAACCAAAGTCGAGCAATGCTCAAACTTGGTCGTCGGTACCACCTTCGTCATCATATCTGCAGGATTATCCTTGGTGCCAATTTTCTTCAAAATTACTTCACCACTCTCGATAATCTCCCGTATAAAATGAAACCGAACATCGATGTGCTTCGTCCGTCCGTGATGAACCTGGTTCTTGGCTAAATGAATAGCGCTTTGGCTATCACAATGTACATCGACATTCTCCTGAACCATCCCCAAATCACCTATCAAACCCCGAAGCCACAATGCTTCCTTGACTGCCTCTGTTGCTGCAATGTACTTTGCTTCCGTAGTAGACAACGCCACTACACCTTGCAACATCGACCTCCAGCTAATCGGACCACCACTAAATGTGAAAACATACCCCGTGGTCGATCGTCGCTTGTCAAGATCCCCAGCATAGTCCGAATCAACATACCCGCAAATAATAGACCCCTCGGTTCTCTGGTACACCAACCCTTTATTCTTCGTCCCTTGTAGATACCGCAAAATCCACTTAACGGCATTCCAATGCTGTTTTCCCGGATTTGCCATAAATCTACTAACAATGCTCACTGCCTGAGCAATATCCGGTCGAGTACACACCATGGCATACATCAAGCTTCCTACTGCACTAGCATACGGAACTTGAGCCATATACTCCACCTCTTCATCTGTTTCTGGAGCCATAGTTGCCGATAGCTTGAAATGAGGAGCCAATGGGACACTCACAGGCTTTGAGTCCTGCATCCCAAACCGGACTACCACTTTCTCTAGATATTGCCTCTGAGTGAGGCACAATCTTCCCTTCTTTCTCTCCCTTACTATCTCCATTCCCAGAATCTTCTTAGCTCCACCCAAGTCCTTCATCTCAAACTCGAGACTCAACTGAGTCTTCACCGTGTTGATATCAGACATACTCGATGAACAAATAAGCATATCGTCAACATATAAGAGTAAGTAGATAAACGAATCCCCTTGAGTTTCTTGAAATAAACGCAATGATCAAAATCACTCCGCTTGAATTTCTGAGCCATCATGAATGTGTCAAACTTCTTGTACCATTGTCTAGGCGATTGCTTCAACCCATACAAGGACTTCTTCAGTTTACAAACACAATCTTCCTTGCCAACAACCTTGAACCCCTCCGGTTGAGATATATAAATCTCCTCCTCTAGATCCCCATGCAAGAACGCCGTCTTGACGTCGAGTTGTTCAAGCTCTAAGTCAAACTGCGATACCATAGCTAATAGCACTCTAATGGAAGTGTGTTTTACTACCGGAGAGAAGACTTCATTATAATCCACCCCTTCCCGCTGTGCAAATCCCTTAGCTACCAACCTTGCTTTATACCGAACATCCGAATCTAGAACCCCGTCTTTCTTGGCAAACACCCATTTGCACCCAATTGACTTTTTCCCTTTTGGCAACTTGCAAAGATCCCAGGTTTCATTCTTGTGAAGAGAATCCATCTCATCACCCATGGCCGCCTTCCATTCATCACAATGACTATCCGCCACTGCCTCCCGATAAGAAGTCGGTTCATCGCCATAAACCACCAATGCATATGCCACACTATCTTCATAGCCAAATCGTTGCGGTGCTCGTCGAGCTCTAGGCTCTCTTCGACTTGCCAAAGACGGTACCTCTCGTTGTTGTTGACTAAACCCCTCGATAGGAATCTCCCCATTCTCCGAATCACTATCGGAAGAATCAACCGGATTAGTCACTTCCGATTGCACCGGAATAGTCACCATTGGCGTAGTAACTTCCGTTTGCACCACTCCTCTCTTCTCACTCTCATCGAGAGCCTTTACATTTTCTCCCGTAGGCATCTTGAGCAAAGAAGCCTCATCAAATGTAACATCTCTGCTAACGATCATTTTCTTGTCTTGAAGACACCATAACTTGTATCCCTTGACTCCAAATCTTGAACCCATAAAGATCGCCTTTCGGGCTCTTGGATCAATCTTATCTTCACGGACGTGATAATAAGCCGGACACCCAAATATGTGTAATGAATCGTAACTTGCATGAGATCCTGTCCAAACCTCCATAGGGGTTTTGTAATCGACCCCTGAAGATGGCAACATGTTAACAATGTAGCTCGCATAGGATAAGGCCTCTGCCCAATACTGTTTTTTCAAATTTGCATTTGACAGCATACACCTCACTTTTTCAAGTAAGGTACGGTTCATCCTCTCAGCTACTCCATTTTGCTGTGGTGTACCTCTAACCGTGAAATGGCGAACAATTCCCTCATCTTGACAGTACTCCTTAAACGGATCACTAGTGTACTCTCCGCCGTTATCGGATCTAAGCACCTTGATCTTCCTGCCAAGCTGATTTTCGACCATTTTCTTCCACCTTAGAAACACCTCAAAGACCTCGTCTTTGTGCTTCATGAGATATACCCAAATCCTCCTAGAAAAATCATCTACAAATATAACAAAGTAATGATTACCTCCTAAGGATTTCGTCTTGGAAGGTCCCCAGACATCTGTGTGTATGTTGTCAAGCAACCCCTTCGTGCAATGAATAGCCGTCCCAAACTTTACTCGTGTTTGTTTCCCGAGCACACAATGCTCACAAAACTCCAGCTTGCAGCTCTTCGCACCCTTGAGCAAACCTTGCTTACATAACACCGTCATCGCCTTCTCCCCGGCATGTCCCAGTCTCATATGCCATAATCTTGTCGAATCCGAACTTGTACTTGCTCCACCAGCTTCCGTAGAAACTGAAGCACTGCCCGTCACCGTACTACCTTGAAGGAAATAGAGATTACCCTCTTTCTTTCCCTTCATCAACACCAAGGCACCGGAAGTAACCTTTAGCATTCCACCCTCGAGCACAATCTTGCACCCGTTGGAATCTAAAGAACCCAAAGAAATCAAATTCTTCTTCAGATCCGGGATGTACCTAACTTCATTCAGAGTTCTGATTGCTCCGTCATGTAGCTTCAACTTGATCGTTCCAATACCCTCCGTCCTACAAACGTGATCATTGCCCATCAAAACCGTTCCTCCATTCACCTTCGTCAAGGTATGGAAAAGGTCCTTGTTTGGACACATGTGGTACGAACAACCCGAGTCTAGAATCCACTCGTCCGTTGAGCTTTCCCTAGGAGTAACCACTAACATACTCTCGAAATTATCATCCCCTGAAGTAACAGAATTCGCGGTATCATCCGCATTCTTCTTCTTCCCTTTGTCTACCCAAGCGTTAGGACAATTCTTCTTCATATGCCCTTTCCTTTTGCACTTGTAACATTCCATGTTATCCAAGTACTTAGTACGTGACTTGGACCGAGAGTTGTTGTGCTTTGCTTGTTTCCGATCATCTGTCCTTTCCCGCGTCACCAACGCATCGGACGATGTACTACATTTCTCCCTGTCTCTGCTCATTACCAAGCAGTGCCGAAGAAACGTCCTCATATTTCACTGAATCCTTACCATATAACAAAGTGGTGCTTAAATGGTCATAGGATTCTGGAAGTGAATTGAGCAACAAGATAGCCTTATCCTCATCTTTCATGTCCTCGTTCAAGTTTAACAAATTAGAAATCATCTTGTTAAACTCATCGACATGCTCACTCATTGATATACCTCTACCATATTCAAACCAGAACAACTTCTTCTTGAGATAGAGACGGTTCTCTATGCTCTTCATCATGTACTTCTCTTCCAGTATCTTCCATATGCTAGCCGCGGATTTCTCACGCATAACGTAGTATATCACATTTTGAGCTAGATGCAACCGGATAGTGCTACAAGCCTTCAAATCATACTCTTCCCATTCAATATCTGTCATCGTCGTGGGCTTAGCTGCCACACCCAACAATGCCTTATGCAACTCCTGTTGGATCAAGACATCGCGCATTTGGCATTGCCACATGCCGAAATTGACCAACTTTCCGTCGAATTTCTCTACGTCAAACTTTATCGCTGACACCTTTGAGGTCTTAGAAGTAGTCATCTTCAATCACCAAAGAACTTGACAAACCAACAACGAGTCAAAGATTGAAAAAATCTCACCTTGGAATTTTATCAAACACTTGGCGTGCGACACAAATCCCACCTTTCTCGTTTTAGCCTCTGATACCAATTTGTTGCGCCAAACCGCTCACAACTGAGCACGACGCAACGTCGAGGGATCTCACAAGCTCACTTGGTTTACTCGAAAGAAGAAGCGACACAAAAAAGGCACACCCACAATAGAGAAAATAGGAAATAAAGCAACAATCGTACAAAACAAGGTTTTACCGTGGTGTCGGCGTAAAAGCCAATAATCCACACAGACGATAGCTTATATTGATAATTGGAACAAAGGGTGATTACAAGCACACAAGAAAAAATTTCTCACAAAATTTAGCTCTCAACTAAATTCGAGGCAAAAACAAGTTGGTGCACAAAATGAGCCAAAAACAACACTTAAAGGAAATTTGCCTTGGACCATGATCGATCATGGGCAACCCATGATCGATCATGGTGCCCACTGCCTCAATTTTCCAAAGTCCACCAAATGTGAGCCAAAACTCACACTCCGCATATTAGGACGTAAAAGTACTTTCAATTATTTTTTATAATTGTAGCATTTATGTGTAAACCAGGAGAAGTAGTATGCATATATATATATATATATATATCGGTGTGGAGTATTTGAGGCGTTATTCGCTTCAGGGAAGCATCACTCAAGTCATCAAGGAACAAGATAGTTGGCAAAGAGGATTGATAGCATAGACACCCTTGGGAGAGAGAGAGATAAAGAGAAGTGTTTAAAGTGAAGTAATATTCACAATGGTTATTTTCTTTGGTAGTATGTATATTTATGGCTGTGAATGAACCGAAATGAATATGGGCAACGCTCTTTACAGAGAGCTGCTAGGAAATGTATTTTTCTCTCCACAAAAATATCTTTATGGTTGTTGTATATGTGGTAGTGTACACCGATGCCCCTTAGGTCGGTACCTAGGGGTGGATCTAAAATATTGAATTTAGGAGGGTTAAAACGCAAGCAAACTTTTTTTAACATAAAGGTAATTAAGAAAACAAACTCAAAATAAACTACATGTGAAAGACAATCAATTTTTTGTGTTGTTTTCTCCGAAATTTTATAATGTTACATCCCATTGTATACAAGATCAGAGTTTGTGTTTATATTTTTTAAGCTCTAAAGCTTATAAAATTTAAAAGAGCTAATACGATGTAGCATGTTTATATGTCAACACGGAATACTACAAAAATTTTCAAAAATTTCCGAAGTACACGGGCAGGCCCCTTCCGTCAACACAGTCAGTACACCTATCTGGCTAGTATAGCATTTTGCTATTAGTTTGACTTTCCAATTTCAAAGGGTGTGTTTGGCGACCCCAATTCCATGCTATGGAATTGGAACTGATGCATGGTTTTAGAATTCTATTGCTTGGATGGACAAAAAGGTCATGGTTTTGAAAATCCTCGGTAGAATCCTATAACTATCAATTTTAAAGGACTGAATTCCATATGAATAGTAGAGTTTTCCAATTTCAATTTTCATTGAATTCTAAAATAATACTCACTATCAAACAACACCCATTCCACCCCAACCCATTTTCCCACCCCGTCCACCACAACACAAAGTACCCCCTTCCGACCACCCCTCAACCTCCCTCTAACCCACCAAAAACCACTTTACAGAAGCGCGCATTATTATAACTATATATATTAGAAATGTACAATATATATAAAAATTCCTACGTACACATTTTATATACTATATAACTACAATACATATAATATATATGCACATATTATATATAGTAAATATATGTATGTATATGTGTATTATATGTACACTATGTATATTACTAAACAACCTTCCCGCCACCACCTACTGATGGCACTTACTCTCAGAGCTCCAATCAAGCAGCTTGATCGGAACGTACTCTGGTGATCTATTTGGACTTCAGTAGTGGGTAGTGTGCTGGACGTTCTTCAAGATCGCTGTTTCTTTAAAATTTCAAATGAATTCAATAAATCAACCAAACAAATAAATTTGGAATTATAATAAAATTCCAAATGAAAACTACATGCAATCCAAATAATAGTACTTTAATTATTTTGCATTGCAATTCTAAGAATTGCAATTCTTATAAAATTACAAAACTGTGTAACCAAATGCACCCTAATTAATTAAAGTGAGAAAATTACTCATGTCAAATATAAGTAAAATACACGAGTTTTGATTCATTTTTTGGCATTATATGGTAAAAAATGTCATACACGTGCAAGTATATTACGAGTTTTAGAAATAATACGCGCTCTATCTGCTTCTAATTAATAACCTCTCCTTTTCTTTTCTTTTTTCAGTATGCTTTAAATTTATAATTTCATTTCATTTGGATGTACGATTGATGTATCAAGCCTCACAATATATATATAATGAAATATTGTGTTTACCTTTTTGAGGGACGAAACAAAAATATTATTGAAATTGTCAGTTTTATGATTCCAATAAAAGATTCGGCCTTAAAATTAAGTGATTAATTCAGACCAAAGTAACTCAAACTTTGGGCCTTGGATGCTGGCTTAGTCCAAGTCCAAAAGAAGGCAAACTCAAAGCGAGAATAACACAATTGGAAATGTTAATGGGATTAATACCCGTAACAGATTCAACTCGTTAGTTGGGTCCAACATGGGCCAAGCTAATAAGACTGGGAATGATAAAGGAAAAAGAAAGGCATATGAGGAAAGCCCCCTCAATAGGGCTGAGTGCTAGAAATAACAATAGTATCTATATTGCTAAAAATAATAAAAATATGCCCTCTAAGTCTAATATAACTAATAGTTCCAATTTGGCTTTTACATAGGGAAAAGGAGGAGTAAACCAAGGGAATACACGAAGCTCGAGGACCACAACCACTAAAGCTGTTGGAAGGAAAATTGTCAGCAGAGGAAAAATCAAATCGAATATCGGTAATTTAAATATTGAAAAAGATACAAATATTGGGGCAAGTGAATCTCAAACGGTGACAACCTTTCAACCCATTACCCACAACCATCTTAACACAAATCCTGAGTATACTCTTCCATCTCAAACCACTGTAAACCACACCAGTCCAGACTATCACAACCTTGCCCATGTCATCCAACTCGAGTTCCAACCGAGCTCAACAACGGAGAAAGACAAACCACCCCCCCAAACAGTAAAACCAACAGCTACAGAGTGACAAAGAACACTATAGCATTTCTGATGGAAGCGGTAAAGGAGGAAATTGTGCTAGTAAAGGTACTTTGGAGCATCAACCAAGTACAAATCTCGACAAACCTAGAGAATTTCTAAGGGATCAGACCATGGAACCATAAGGTACAAATTGTTTGTAATGGCCCCAGGCTTACATGGTCTAACAATCGAGGCGGGTTTGCTAATACTCTCATTAGGCTTGACCGCGCACTTGCTAACCCCGATTGGAGAATCAAATTCCCTAAAGCGTCTGTAAGCAATCTGCCAAGGTCCTACTTGGATCACTGCCCAATGCTTATCTTACCATAAGGTAATTTGAACTCCCATCATGGTACTACTAAAAAACGCCATTTGCGTTTTTTAGAAGCTTGGCTCCACCACCCAAATTTTATTGACGTTTTTAAAAATGCTTGGGCATACAACACCCCCCTGGGTACAAATCTTAAAAACTTCAAAGAGCATGCCATGATTTGGAATAAACAAGTTTTTGGAAACATCTTTTTTAAAAAAGGCAGAATTAAAGCTCGCTTAAGGGGTATCCAAATGGCCCAAGAAAGAAACTTTTCTCATAACTTAGATATTCTTGAACGCAATCTAAAAAAAGATCTTATAAATATCCTTAGAGAAGAGGAAATTATTTGGTATCAAAAGTCTAGAGTGAACTGGCTATCCCAATGGGATAGAAATACCAAATTTTTCCATCTCTCTACAATTATTCAGCGTAAAAAGAATAGAATTGATAAACTGAAAGTCAATGGTGATTGGGTGGAGGATCAGTCAGCCCTTACTATGCATATTGTTAATAATTTTAATGCTCTCTTTAAATGTGATAGTAACATTTGCTTGGGGGATATCCAATTCCCGCCTAGCCCTCGCATTACCCAAAGAGAGAATATGACTATCACAGCCCCTGTGAGTTTATTTAAAGTTAAAAAGGCAATTTTTAGTATGAAACCTTGGAAGGCTCTAGGCCCTGATGGCTTCCAGCCAAAAAAATTCCAATTTTTTTGGGATGATATTAGTGGGGATGTTCTTCACTTTGTTAAACAATGCTTTCAAAATTGGTCTTTTCCTAATGAGTTTAATAAATGTTTTATCACTCTTATCTTTAAAATTGATAACTCGGAGTCTATCAATTTTTTTAGACTGATTATGCTTTGCAATGTCATTTACAAAATCGTCACTAGAGTTATAGTTAATAGAATTAGGCCCCTTCTTAAAAGAATTGTTGGCCCGGCCCAAGCTAGTTTTATCCCAGGACGTCAATCTTCGGATAACATCATTATCACCCAAGAAGTTATCCACACCCTTGAAAAAAAAGGTTGCAAAGATGGAGGTATCATCTTCAAAATTGATTTGGAAAAAGATTACGATAGAATTTCAAAGTGCTCTTTCTTGAAAAATGCCTTGAGTCGTTTAATTTTGATAAAAATTGGACTAATTTGGTTATGAGTTGTGTGACCAAAGGGGAGACTTCTATCTTATGGAATGGGGAACCTCTCCAACCCTTCTCTAATGGTAGGGGCCTTAGACAAGGTGACCCTCTCTCTCCCTATTTATTCGCGCTTTGCTTTGAATACCTCTCTAATCTCATTAATGAGGCAGTGGAAAATCAGAATTGGATTAGTATCAAAGCGGCTAACTCCGGGGTGACTATCTCGCATCTCATGTTTGCAGATGATTTAATTCTTTTTACGAAAGCCGAGGAAAATAATTCTATGGTTGTTATGGACATTCTTAACACCTTTTGTAGTCACTCGGGTCAAAAAATTAACTTTCAAAAATCTAAACTTTATATCTCCCCTAATGTTGACCAAAGGGAAGCGGCTAGTTTCAGCCGCATTTGTGGGATGGTTTATACCAAAGACTTGGGTATCTACCTGGGTGCCCCCTTGATACATGGCAGACTTCGTAATAATCATTTTGACTTTATCATTGATAAGTTGCAACGCAAGTTAAGTGGGTGGAAGGTGAATACTCTCTCCCTTGCGGGGAGGACTACTCTCATTCAATTCGTGACTTCCATAATACCCAACTATACTATGCAAACTTTCAAGATCCCAAAAAATGTTTGTGAGAGAATTGATAGACTGAATCGTAATTTTTTATGGGGTCAAAAAAGAGACAAGAACAAAATTCACCTTGTCAATTGGAGAAAGGTTTGCAAGCCTAAAAAATTTGGGGGCTTAGGCATTCGCTCTTGTGTCGAGAATAATAAAGCGAGTCTATCTAAGCTTGGTTGGCATGTGATAAATGAGAAAGATCCTCTTTGGATCAAAGTGATGAAAAATAAATACAAAATCCCTCACAATCCTAGGAATTGGAAAAAAGACAAGGGAGGTTCTCACATTTGGAGAGGAATCCGAGATGTGAAGGATATCCTCTCTGAAACGATCAAGTGGACTGTGGGAAATGGCACCAGTACTTCTCTTCGGGAAGATTGGTGGTGTGGGAAAGATAGCTTCCAAGCTAGATGGGGGCAAAATTTAAATTTGCTTGATAATTCTGTGGTTCAAGATATTATAAATGGTGATGAAAATTGGGATATTGCGAAAGTTACTGCCTTGATTTCGGCGGCAGCAATTAATGATGTTCTTAGCACTCCCCTCCCCTTTTCTAATATGAGCATGACAAATAATACTCCATCTTGGGGCCTATCTGGTAATGGTAAATTCTCTATAGGATCTTGTTATTTGCATATCCTAAATAGAGAGGGCATCATTACTAGTAGAGACCCGAATAGGAAGTGGCTTTGGAAATTGAAACTTCCCATAAGAATTATTTAATTCATGTGGCTTGTTAAGTTAGACAGGATTCTTCACAATCAAATGTGTGTGAGGCGTGGTATCACTAATATATCTTCTTGTAAGCACTGTGGGCTGGAAGAAACTACAAATCATATCTTTCGTGCGTGCTCATGTGTGGGAAAAGTGTGGAGTCTCATTTTAGGGGTTGACTCTTATGACCCGAGAGATACTATTTTTTTCATTTGGCTTGATGCCAACTTAAAAAGCAAAGAGAAGCGTACCAATAATGTTAACTGGGCAACGATTTTTGCTTCTACTATGTGGCATATTTGGAAAATGCGGAACGAGTTACAATTCAATGACAAAGCTCAAAATGAAAACCTTGTGGCCACCACGAGCTTAAACTTTCCCAAGGAAGTATCCACTGCTTTTGAGAATAATTCTCAAAGCAATTCAAACCATGAGGAAAGACTAATATGTTGGACTTTTCCCTGTGCAGGTTGTATTAAAATTAATACGGACGGAAGTAGCTCCTTGGAAGATCAGAAAGGAGGGTTTGGAGGGCTTGTTAGAACGGACCAAGGAAAGTGGGTCGAAGGTTTTTGCGGGTACATTGGGTACGCTAATGCTCTTAAAGCGGAACTTTGGGGTATTAGACACGCCCTCAAACTTTGCAAGGAGAGGAATTGAAAAAGAATAGCCATTGAAACTGACTGCCTCAACGCCGTTAACCTCGTCAAAGATTCGGAAGAAGATGAAGAAAACAACCCAAACAGAATGCTCATTGATGATTGCAGAACTCTTATCTTAGAGATGGAAGCCCAGTTAACCCAAATTCCTCGGAGGGCTAATAAATGTGCGGACGTTCTAGCCCACATGGGAAGTGAACAAACCGAACAAAAAGTCAGGATGCTTATTCTCATGAATGAAGTTATAGAAGAAATGGAGTGTGATATGAGAGAAGTGGCCTATGGGTGAACTTAACTGCCCTCTCCTCCTTTTCTTTGTTTTCTGTTTTTTTGTTTGCTTGCCTGTTTTTCTATCTCCCTGTAGCAAAAAAAAAAAAAAATTGTACTCACATATGGTGCCTAATTTCGAGTTTTGCTCTCATTTTTTTTCCTTTCCTCGAACCACTAGCTTGATCTATCCACCTATTTTATAAATAAATAAAACAGAAAGGCACAACGTTTTATGCATAACAACACTAAGTTTATTAAAAGGTAGACTTAATCATCCATTAAATCACCTCTTTTTCCCTTCCCAAGAATTAAAAGTACACGCATAAAATATCGAATCAAAGTAAGAGTACACATGCTAATTAAACATAAAAAAAATATATTTCCCACGTTATTATACACTACATTTCCTTACTACTTTGTCTCTTCTCAATCATTTTTTTTTTAAAAAAAAATATCATAATTTTAAATATAAAAATTGAAGTTTAACAAAGTTTATATATATCTGAAACTCATTAATCGAGATTCATTAAACTATCTCGATTAGACAAAATTTATTGTGATTAAAAAATATATCATATTTATTGGGGAAGGAACCATATTAGAGCAAAGTGGAAAATTTAGTCTAGCGTATTATTGTTTGGTTAACAGTTCAAGGCATTGGGTTTAAATGGTTCATTCTATAATCATATTTGAAAGAAAAACACATTATATTTTCATTTAAAAAAAAAGACGCTCCTTTTGCTTTACCTAAAGCACCGTTTATCCATTTATTTATCATTTCTTTTTAATAAACAACATTCAGTTACCGCAAAGCCGCCACCATAATCCACCACTGCCAGATTTTTGGTGACCACTGCTGGAGTGTTGAGACCTTATCAGAAATCGGACAATCAATAATAGAGTACTGAGACCACGTTGAAACTTCATCACAAGTAGTGAGAATATAATTTTGATGGAGATAATTACATTAGCAAGGCCATGTTGTTGAAATCAAAGGGCTCCGGGACCAGCAGCATCAGGCTTGGCGTCTATTTCTAATGGATTCTAGCAATGCCAAGGTTTGTAGAGTCAGCCCACCGTATCCATTTGAAACTTTGTGTAAGAATGGCTTTTGAGAGCATCAATGACATATATATCTAGGGAAGTACCGGGAAAAATGAGAGGATATTAAAGAAGAATAATATAATTTACGGTATGTTCTAGTACATATTTTCCTTTTCACCTTGCAAGATCCGAAGGCAAGTGTTTTTTCAAAAGCTCGTTGTTAGGAGACGAAGTGCTGCTCAAAATGCAAGTCAAGGTGTGTAAGGCGGCTTCCTCCTGAGAATTTTACTGATGTAATTTCATCATTTTGTATGCAGAATATTGGTTCTGCGGGTGGCCTATGAAGAGACTAGTTGCGTAAGCTCCCATTTCCCTTCTATTTTCTTGCTTATATTGAACTTCTATGTCACTCAGTGCGCTTCTATTTTCTCGCTTGTTTGCAATCAGTTATGCCATTAGCTATCCGAATGAACTTGTTTATCCTGCGCACTTACTCAACACCCTGCTGCTGCTGCTTCTTCTTAATTTTGTCTCTGATAGAAGAAGAGGATATTGGGCGATGAGGTTGTCGATTTTTTTGTCCCCGGAGAAGTCCTAGTTAGTCCGAGTCCATAAGATCACCAAGGTAATTATTTGTATTTACTTCATAGAAATTTTGCTTGTCCCTCTTTTACAAATTTTGCTTGTCCCTGAAACAAATACTTTTTGGCTTCTTGTCGAAATTGGACTTGCCCCATTTTTTGTAACTATCTTAGCCTATGCCCCCTGGATGATGTCTAAAAGAAAAAACTCGTGTCTTGAATTTCGGCAACTAAAAAAAAAAAAACCAATCGACTCTTAATTTAAGATGGAAGGAATATTAGTTTTCGACTCATTTCACTTTAACAATGAAAAACAAAATTTAGTAAACCAAGTTATATGGACATATATATGTGGGATATTACTTTAAACCCCAAATTTGTTGCACATATATATAGGTTCATTTTCTCCTCTCTGTGTATTTTAAGGCCATCTCTAATGGTAATTTCTATTTTTGCATTTCTATCCTATGTGTCATGGACCTTGTAAAAAATTTCTATGTTTAATTGCTAATATATTTACATGGGTAGAAAGGATAGAAAAAAATGGTTTCCAGTGGTGTATCGTTTCATCCGTTTTTGTCATTTATTTAAGAAGATAGATAATTAGTGAGTTTAGTGATATCTAATTAGATTGTTCCATATCATATAGGGAATTTCTATCACTATATAACTCACCTTCCACCTCATATAAAAATAGTTATGGTAATGACTTTTAGAGCACTTTTTTTTTTCTAATATAAAAATTTACTTGAATAAAAATGACTATTGAAAATAGTATGAGATCCTATCATTGGGCTGGAAGTTTTTCAATAGATTGTTCTCCGGTGTTGAAATTGTCTTAAATTGATAACCACCTCAGTGGAAAATCAATTTAGATTGCTCGTGTGAAAAATATGGACTATTAGGTTCCGTTTGATAACAATATAAAAAATGAAAATAAAAATAATTAATTTTAGCGAAAAGATGGAAAATAAGTTGAAGCATATAGTGAGATACTCTCCATCTCATATTTATTTTTGTAAGTATATGTCTTCTATTATCCTTTAATATTTTGTGAAAAAAAAATTTCCTCCATCACAAAAAAAAAATTTGTCATAAAAAAAAAGCAAAAAGTAAGATTTAATCTTATTACCCTCAATTTATTTTTCATCTTCTAACTTAAATTATTATTTTTTTTATGTTGATATTAAAAAGAACCTTAAATTTAAATTTAATGGTTGATATTTTCATCCTCGCTCAAAATTTGAACCGTCAAATTTAAATCTAACGGTTCAGATCTTCCAACTTAATTCTGGAGTATTAAAAATCTGAGTTGAGTTAGTGAGCCATATGGGTTAGCTAACTTGAGGTTAGTCAGTTGAGCCATGTCTAATCATCTGAGCCGCCATATTATATATATATATATATATATATATATACTTTGGCCTGTATTGCGCTTTGAATTTTGGCCTACCGCGCGGTCCAAAATATATACTCCACGTAAATATTGTCTGCACAGTATCCATACTATTGTCCATGGCGAATATGTTAATATGATAAATATATTATTTAGTGATTAACATAATGAACATAAATTAATTGATAAATTTATTTTAATATGATAAAGAATGGACAAATTTATCTCATACAAGTGTGTTACTACTTGCACACTCAAGATAAATAAAAAAAAAACGCATACGAGTAAATTTTACTCTTATTAGTTACAAGAATAAACTTCACTTATATGACAAATAAGAAAAAATTATTCATATGAATAAGCTTCACTTGTATGAGTTTTAAGAATAAGTTTCACTCGAATGAGTCGTAAGATTAAGCTTCACTCTTATGGCATTTTATTTTTGCATTTTTTAATTTATGTACTATTCGAGTGTGCCAAGCCTTTTCGCAATTTTTGTACCATATTTGCGATAACATGTAAAGAAATTTAGTACTATATTTACAAATTTAGACTTAAGTTTTATAAAGACGATGCTCTTACAATGAATTGTGGCGAAGAAACTATTCATCCTTGCAAATAACCCATATACCCAAATGCTATGTTAATTTAGTGCTTGTTTGGTTGTGCAAAATATCTAATTTATAATTGTTTCATTGTAAATTAAAAAATTATAAAGTTTTCCATTTCAACAAAAAAAATTTGTGGTGTAATTTTTTCCGTATAAATTTGTATAATAGATATAAATTACACAATTTCAACAATATCGCTAGGTTTTCTTATTTAATCTTTTACCCTTTAATTTAAGTTTATAATTTTTTATAACTAAACGTTCAAACTAAATAATTTATAAATTAAATTATTTTGAATTATCTAATTTATAAATTAGAGGGGAACTCATGAAAAAAATTAAGAAACAAACGTATTACTCCATCCGTCCCAAATTGCTGGTCCTTCTTTCCTTTTTTGGATGTCCTCAAAATAAACGTATACTTTCCATAAAAAGAAAATATATACTTATTTTCCCCTTTTGTACTTTCACTTTTAAAGTAAAAGTTTTAAATAAAGTAAAGGATAAAAGAAAAAGTTAATATAAATTAAGCAAAAATGCAATGATAATATTATGTCTTTAATAAATTAGATTTCTCAAATAGAACCAGCAATTTATGACGGATTGGAGTAATAATCATATTATACACATCCTTATCTAAAAAAAGTAGAAAAAAAAAAAAGTAAAGTAAAGATAATATACATCTATCATTGATGTGAACACGTACCAAACAGCACACTAATAATATCGCACGCAATTCGAGGGCCAATAATTGATGTACAACTGAATCCATTTTGCTGCAGAAGTCAACATCTTGCCCACAGTAATCAAACCATCTCAAATCTCATCCACAAAAGCCTTTAGATTCAAATCTGAAGACCCACCTTCTTCCGCAGCTTCCTTTGCCAAATCTTGCCATTTCTTGGCATTCTTTCTCACTTCATCTCCTCTTTCTCCATCTCCCATAACCGTTTCTATGCATTCCTTCATCTCATTCCTCTCCACTATCCCTTCTTCATTTGGCTTCACTCTCACCCCTGTCTTCCACACATCCTCAATAAGTTTCGCGTTCGTCGCTTGATCCGTCCACTGAGGAAATGCCACCGTCGGTACCCCGCATGTCACGCTCTCCAGTGTCGAGTTCCACCCGCAGTGCGTCACGAAACACCCTACCGACTTGTGCGAAAGAACCTCAACTTGCGAGCACCACGGCACTATCATCCCCAATTCTTTCAGCTCGTCGATAAAACTCATCTCGTCGTCTCGTTTTTTCGCCTCACTCTTGTCTTCTCTCATTACCCACAAGAATGGCCTGCGGCTCTGAAGCAATGCCCGACCGATCTCTTCCGTTTGTTTGTTCGATAATACGGAGACGCTTCCGAATGATATGTAAACGACCGATGATTCTGTTTTCAAATCCAACCATTCGGTGTAGTCTTTTGATTTTCCGAAGAGATCTCCACCGAATGATTTGTCGGAAGGGTCTTTTCCGTCACGAAAGCGATGGCATCAACGGTCCGATCGCCTTCATTTTGAGCTTCTCCGGAGCTCTTAGAAATTCAAACTCCAACGCCTCGACTGTGTTTACTAGTATATTGGGGTTGGTTTCTTCGTTAATGATATCAAAGTGCTCTTTGAAATTTGGGATAGCAAAATTGTGTGAGTTTGAGGAGAGAAGGAAAGAAGGAAGATCATGGCCAGTGATGGACGGCAAGCCCGGTAATTGAATCGAAGACGAGGGGTCATTATTACTTGTACTCATAACATCACCATACCCATTGAAGTAGTAGTAATAGATGTCAAAAATGAGGGCTGGTTGGATCCAAAGAAGGGTACATGGCACGCATAGACGATGAGCCACTCGGCCTGCCCAAGGAATAAGGGTGGTGTAGACCAATTGGGCAAACGGTTTGCCTTCGGTTGCAGCAGTGGTAATAAGTTTAGCGATGTGTTCTGAACCATTGTTATCGACCTCGGACATGTACTGTTCAAGGTCGACACCCGGTTGTAGGCCATTTTCGTAGCTCTCGAAGAAGGGAGAGAGGGTAAGGCCTTGTGGGGTTGGGTCAGTTTTGGCTTTGGTTATGCGGTTAATGGCTGATTGACTGGTGGAGAAGGTGACCTCGACGCCCATTTTGATGAGGCGCTTAGCGAATTGAAGGGACGGGTTTATGTGACCCTGCCCCGGAAATGTTACTAGGAGGACGCGAGGGCCGGCCATGTCTATTTAGAATGCGGCACGAGAGAAGATTTTTGTTTTCGGGAGAGAAAAGGCGTGTGCGTATTATGTGATGGAGAAGTGGATTGGTATACATGAAAGGTCATGGGGGTGTGGGGATATATATACATATATGCGACCCCGCTAAAGAAAACAACTATGTCCATTTCAAAGGATAAATGATTTAAATTTTTCATGTATATATATTAAGTTTTGTGATGAAAATCATTTGTTTATTACTCGAGACGATATTTCTTTTTCCAACCAAAAATGGTCCTTTTTAAAACGTGAATAATATATATATATATATATATATATATATATGTGACGTTTGGGGTGACGCATTGGTGGCCAAGTGGTTTTTTAGTTTTGTATGTTCAGCTTGATAAGTAAACATGAAAGTCTTTTTTGGGTTGTATTGTCAATGGCGACTGCATAGACGACAAGTCTTTGACTAGATACACACACGACACCACAAGTCAAATAGTACGAGGAGTTAAAAATTATAATGAGTGAGATAATAAAATAATATAAAAAAGTTAAAAGAAAATGAGTAAAATTTCTTTGGTGAAAATGTCTTTGAGAAAAAACTGAAGGGAATAATATGCATCAAAAATTTCAGCTGCGGACTAGTTCGTAAGGAGTAGACTTTTTTATAACAATTTCATGTCATAAAAAACACCATTGTAAATATTTTTATGATGAAAAACCGTCGTAAAAAGATTAATCCATAAGGATTGGTTCGTACTACAAATAGACCCATAATATATATATATACATATATTCAAAATAAGGGCTTGTTTTATATGATGTGTATTTATTTTTAAACAAATATATTTTTGTCACTTGTGAACCTTAAAACAATGTCAAATAAACTATAATACTACATAGTAACGCATTAAAAAATAAGGATGGTAAACTTAATTTTGTATAACTCAAAAAAATTATCATGTATGTTTTTATCAATAAATGGTTGTAAAATTTTAACTTTTTGAAATAACTCTAAATCTAAGTTGATTAAACACTTATGCATAGTATCCGCTAAAAAACATGTTGTAAAAATTTAATTTTGTAAAATGCAATAAAAGATTATAATTCGAAAATATATCGCAAAGTTAAAGCTGCACTCTTTTTATAGTTTGGCCAAACATAAGTCTTTAATTTATATATAATATGCCCTTTTTTTTTATTCGAGAGTTACCTTACAGGGTGTTCGAGCCAAGTTTTACGCATCTCGACTAATCCCTATTTACAATGCGTGATTATCATTGGCCAAGTATTATTTTTATAATATTGGGAATCGATTTCTCAAACAAACCTATTTTCTAATATCCTGTGTAATTAATAAACATTACAAACTAAATGTTAAGAGAGTCAAAGACGAAGGGTATTAAGACAATTTCTAATAATTATTTTTATCCATACAAATTTTATAATAAAAATATAAAATTGTGTACACTCTTAAATAGGAGTTTATATATATGTGTGTCACCATGTCACATGCAATGAAATTGATTATTCCCTCCGTTCTAATTTAATTGTCACACTTTCAAAAATTAAAAATTGAGGAGATATAATGATTATTTCAAGTGAAAATACTTACTTCTAAAAATGTCTTTTACTTTTCTTCTCATAAAAAAGGTGATGGCACCCAAAATATAAAAAGTGAAAGGAGCTTAAAGGGTAATATTGAAAAGAAAAAAATTATTATAATTAATGAAATACTAAATGTGAAAAGTAGACAACAATTTTGGAATATTTATAAATAGAATAGTAGAGAATTAAATTAGGAAGGAGGGAGTATTATATATTTGAAATTAATATGTTAACTACTCACTCTGTCCCAAATTGCTAGTCCCTCTTTCCTTTTTGGATGACTGAAAATAAATGTCCACTTTTCATAAAAGGTAAATACATACATATTTTTCCTTTCGTACTTTCACTTTTTCAAGTAAAAGTTTTGAATAAAAAAAAAAGTAAAAAGAAAAAGTCTATATAAATTAAATAAAAAGTGTAATAATAATATTTAGTTCTTAATAAGTTGAATTCTCCAAAAGAGACTAATAATTTGGAACGAAAGGAGTATAATTTAAGATATGGTCTATGTATTGTGCAAATTTCGAGAAAAATAAAAAACACATGTTCTTTGTATAATAATGTTAAAGCAAATTTACTTTAACTGAGCAAGTGTCGGCTAATGAATTATTACCAGCTTTTTCGAAAGAATGACTTGTTAGGATGAAAAATATACCAAAAATGACACGTACCGACCATTCACATGCACACATATGTATATATATATATATATATATATATATTATAAGAGAGGATCTAAAAAAAATATTTTTTTTGTCTCAAAATACAGACTAACGGATGAAATTTTAAATAAAATTTAGTAAAGATGATATCTATGATTAATAGATCATTTACACTAAGTTTTATTGAAAAATTCAATCAGGAAGTGGGCTAACTAAACAACTAAAATTTTAATGGTCATAAATTCGTATATATATATATCAATTTTTTAATTAACCTACTTTCGAGTTGAATTTTTAGATGAAATTTGGTAGAGATGATATGCTAATAATGGAAATCATCTTCACCAAGTTTTATCAAAAAATCCATCCGTTTACCACCTCAAAATGCTTGGTCTACATTTAAGGACCAAAATATTGGTCATCTTTAGATCCTAAAAGTTCAACTTTCTCACCAACACCTACTAACAGCACTTACTTTCAAGCCTTGGTCAAGTAGCTTGATCGGAACTCTGGTAATCCATTTGGACTTCGGTAGTGGGTGGTGTGCCGAACATTTTTCAAGATCATGGCTTCTTTGGAATTTCAAATGAATTTGATAAATCAATCAAACAAATAAATTTGGAATTATAATAAAATTCCAAATGAAAACTACATTCAGACCAAACAATAGTACTGTAATTAATTGGCATTGCAATTCTTATCTTTTCGCGGAGTCCTTGTAAGTAAACCTTCTTATCTTTTCGTATTTTATACGGTGCATTTTCCTCCATGTTCTAGGGTTTTGCTGGCCATTATTGTTTAAAGCTATACGACTTATATTTAGGGTTTTGTTGGCCAACATTTAGTAGGGTTTTTAAACCCCTGTTTTCGCACAATTTTTTAGGGTTTTGAACCCCCTGTTTTCGTTCATATCTCTGTGTTTGATTATTCTTTGTTGGATTGTTTGTTTATTTGTTGTTGTTTGTGTTTGTTTGTTGATTTCAATAGAAATTGGGAGCATACAAAGTATTATTTTAGGGATATAGTTCTGCATTTTGATGGAGAATGGTTACCATCACCTACTGATAGAAAAGTAGGATGGTCAGTGTATGATTACAAAAGGGGGAGGAAGGTTAGGATTAAAGATATTAACGGGGATGAAATGAATGTTATGAAATTGAATAACATGATTATTTAGTGTTTACCTAATCAATGGGGTTATAGCATTACACTAAATAGTGATCTTCATCCTTTATACATTGACAGTGGTATTAGGTTAAAAATTATATATATATGGTAATGATGTATTGATGGCCTTTAAGGATGCTGATGACATTGATGGTAGTGATGATTTGCATGTGTTTATATGCATTGATGTAGTAGTAGATATTCGGTCAACCCAACCCCCTCAACCCCATCCTCCACCCACTGATACCCACCACTTCAAACCCCTCCCACCACTGAAACCCATCCCTCTTAAACCCTATCTTTTCAAACCACACCTATATCACCACATTCTTTAACACCTAGGAAAAGAGTCAAAATACTTGCTAAGAAAAAGTTAACACCCAAGATAACACATTTAATGGTATGCTTGTGGGTTTTGAAGCTTGTTTACATGAGTTTATAACTAGTTGTAGACCTTTAATTGGGTTAGATGGGTGCTTCCTTAAAGGCAAGTTTGGTAGGGTTTGTTTGGTAGCATGTGCCTTAGATGGGAATAATGGGATGTTCCGATTGCCATTTACATATGTAACCAAGAGTCCAAAGAAACATGGACCTATTTCTTAAATCAATTGAAACCCCAAGTAACCAAGCATCCAAAGTCACTTACTTTCATTAGTGATCAAGGTAAAGGATTGGATAGTGCAGTTACCAATATATTCCTTACATCAAGACATAGATTATGTTTTAGACATCTATATAAGAATTTTAAGAAGCCTGGTTTTGGGGGGAAGCACTTAGAGAACCTGGCTTGGGGGGGTGCAAGGGCCTACATGAGGTCTGATTTTCAGAAGGTTATGGAGTTAATGTTAAAGGACTACAAGGGGGCATATAAGTTTTTGGCAAAAGATAACAATGTGGAGCAATGGGCTAGATATTTCAATAATGGTACAACCAAATGTGAACACATTACCAATAACTTCTCAGAAAGTTTCAATAATTGAATACTTTAAATAAGGGATAAGCCAGTGTGTCAGTTTGTAGAAAATTTCTAGAACATGTTGATGACCCTGCTTTATGATAGCAGAATGAAGTGTCAAACATGGAACCAAGAAGGAATTGTGCTAAGAGCTGCATCATCTATTGAAAAGATAAAGGAAAAGAGGAATGAATACATTGTTAGGCCTTCAAGCTTGATTGAATACCAAGTACAAGGGGTGCATGAGAGGTGGACAGTTAACTTGTAAGAAAAGACATGTGACTGCAGAATTTGGCTATTAACTGGCATTCCTTGTATACATGCAGTGTGTGTCATACATCAAAGGATGCTAAAGTGGGCAGAGTAAGTATTTCAATATAGAGTGAAGTTCAGTTATTGCATACATGTGGATTATGTGTTTAATTTCATTCATTTGTTTCAGTTTCTGCAGTGAGTACCATCTTGTGAAGACTTATGCTGTAGCATATGAAAAAGCAATATCTCCACTTCCCAATTATAGGACATGGCCAGAGGTACACTTATTTTTATTAGTTATTGCATACATTTGTTTGGCATATTTGATTGTACATTTGTTTCTTCATTTACTTTTTATAATTGAATTTTTTTGGTACATTTGATTCTTTTTGCAGCCTTCTATTAATGTGTTACCCCCCCCCCAACCAATTCAAGCCTCCAGGAAGGCCATCAAAAAATAGAAATAGAGGATTTTATGAAGCTGAGGGGCAGGGGAAGAAGCAGAGGATGTGTAGAAAATGTGGCTTGATTGGCCACAATACAAGAACATGTAAGGGAGCTCCAAGGAGTGCACAAGCTCCAAGCACCACTGGTACACCTTCAATAAGCACAAGAGGAAGGGGAAGGGGAACAAGCACCTGTGCAAGCACCAGCTCTACACCTTCAATAAGCACACGAGGAAGGGGCAGGTGAACAAGCACCAGTGGCAAGGAAAGTGGAACAAGCACCAGAGGCAGGGAAATTGTACAGATACATCATTTGTATTTTTTGTTATTTTTTGTCAAATTGTATAGTTTGGTAATATATGTTACATAGTTTGTGAAGTTTGGTAGTTTATTGGTATATGGTATATGTGAAATGTGATGGTTACATAGTTTGTGAAGTTTAGTAGTCGTTTGCTATATGGTATCTGTGAAATATGATGGTTACACAATTTATGTAGTTTGTAATGGTTATGAACAGTTTGTAACGACACATTGCAGCTTAAATCCACCACAAGCATAGTATTTTAGATATTTCCATCCTTCAGTTTGTCCCTTGTTAGATGTCTTCAAAACCATTGTACCACTATATCCTTTATTGTAGCAAGGGTAGTTCTTCCATGAGCATTCTACCTCTATATGGCCTTCAATATCACAATTGTAACATCCTCTATTATTTGAAGCTTCACTATATGAGCACATTATAAACTTATCTATCCATTTTCAATCACTACATCCACCTTTTGAGCACCTTAGAAATTTCCTATTGGGATTCTTCTCCGTTTTAGAGGTCATAATCATCGAAATTCCATCACATCTTTTTACATCTCATATACACATAAGGGCACTCAGAACCATTGTGGTTTGGAAGATCACACATTTGACAGATAGAAACCTGTGAAAACTCAACAAAACTTACATTAATAAAATTAGATATAACCCCCTACTGTTAATAACTTAATTAGAAATAACCCCCTAATCCACCATTTCTATCATCTTGACTACTTATTGCCTGGTTTTCACTATAAACAGTTGCATCATCATTATTATGCGTAAATCAAAGGAAATACCTCTTGAGAAGATTCTTCATCACCACCCATGGCCTTTGATTTGAAAGAATTTCCTCAAAATCAAAATTTAGGGTTTAAGCTATTGCTCGTTCAATTCATTCTTCCTGAATGGGTTTATATAGCTCGAAATTTGAAGCTTCTATGAGAATGAATTACTGGGTACACTTTTATATGATCATGGAAGGATTATTTAAAGAGAAGATGAAGACCGTTGAGGTAAGTAAGCAACGGTTATAATTTGAATTTTTTTTAATGTATGTCTGGGTTAATAACAGAGGGCAGGGGTAGAATGGTCAAAAAGGTTAAAAAATGGATGGAGTTAGCCTTCCGTTAAAGGCCAAGAGAGTATCTCAAAGGATTAGTAAAACAGAGGATAAGTTGATTTTTATATTAATAATAGGGGCAAACTCAAAAAATCTCTTGATGTATCAAGTCTCACAATATATATATATATATAAAAATAAATGAAATATTGTGTTTATCTATTTGAGGGACAAAACAAAAATATTATTGAAATTGTTAGTTTTATGATTCCAATAAAAGATTCAGACCTAAAATAAGTGATTAAAATTTTGTACTCACATATATATGGTGCCTAATTTCGAGTTTTGCTCTCATTTCTTTTCCTTTCCTCGAACCACTAGCTTGATCTATCCACCTCTTTTATAAATAAATAAATAAAACAGAAAGGCACCACGTTCTACATGCATATATAAAAACACGTAATTAAGTTGTTAAAAAATTAACACATTTTCTAATTGTGTAATTATTTATTAAAAGGTAAACTTAATAATCCATTAAATCACCTCTTTTTCCCTTCCCAAGAATTAAGAAGAGTACACACATAGAATGTGCAATCAAAGTAAGACTACACATGCTAATTAAACATAAAAAATATATTTACAACGTTATTATACACTACATTTCCTACTTTGTCTCTTCTCAATTAATTATTATTATTATTATTTTAAAATATCATAACTTTAAATATAAAAATTGAAGTTTAACAAATTTTATATATATCCGAAACTCATTAATTGAGATTCATTAAACTATCTCGATTAGAAAAAAATTATTGTGATTAAAAAATATATCATATTTGTTTTGGGAAGGAACCATATTAGTGCAAAGTGGAAAATTTAGTCTAACGTATTATTGTTTGGTTAACAATTCAAGGCAATGGGTTTAAATGGTTCATTCAATAATTATATTTGAAGAAAAAAAACATTATATTTCCATTTTAAAATAAAGACGCTCTTTTTGCTTTACCTAAAGCACCGTTTATCCATTTACTTATTATTTCTTTCTAAAAAACAATATTCAATTACCACAAGCTGGCTGCCACCACAATCCACCACTGCCAGATTTTCGGTGACCATTGCCGAAGTGCTGAGACATTTTCAGAACTCCGGCAATCAATAATAGAGTACCGAGACCACGTTGAAACTTTGTCACAAGAAGTGAAAATCTAATTTTACACAAAATCCGCAAGCAACTAAAGATTTAATTTTAGCACAAATATATTTTTTGCATTAAATTCATGTGCATTGTAAATATGTTTTTACACTAAATCCGTAAACATCTAATGATATAGATTTCAGTGTACATATAATTTTGGACTAATTTGTAGACAACTTAAGATAGAAATTTATTGTAAATCTATTTTTACACTAAATCCTACAAGAAATTAAATATTTAGATTTAAGTAGAAATTTGTTTTTGCGCTATATAAACATTGCAGGCTTAGCAGCCTATTATATTATAGTGGTAGAAATGCGCATGCATTTCCTTCTTATGATAAATGCTCATGTATTCCAATCCGCTTCTCAGCGGAGTTTAGGTGACCTTTGCTTTGACAATGGTTGCTAGAGTTCCGACCATGTCACAGGAGCTCTAGCTAGCAATGTGTGGCGGTTGTAGGCTATGGTTAGTGATTGGTGAAAATATTTCGGTAAAAGTATAAATTATGTAATTTTAACAATATCTTTACGTCGTCTTATATGTAATGTCTTACCCATCTAAATTTTTGACTTTTTATAGTTATTTATTTTTATATCTAAACACTTGAATCATAAATTATACTATTTTAAATTATCAAAATTATAAATTAGAAGACTGAAAAACATAATATCATGAAAAATTATGAAACAAACTTATTAATTAATAAATAATAATTATATTACATATAACCTTGTCAAAAGAAAAGTAAAGATAATATACATCCCATCATTGATGTCAATCTTAACACTGAATCCGACGCAATCCGAGGGCCAATAATTGATGTACAACTGAATCCATTTTGATGCAGAAGTCAACATCTTGCCCACAATAATCAAACCATCTCAAATCTCATCCACAAAAGCCTTTAGATTCAAATATGAAGACCCACCTTCTTCCGCAGCTTCCTTTGCCAAATCTTGCCATTTCTTGGCATTCTTTCTCACTTCTCCTCCTCTTTCTCCATCTCCCATAACCATTTCTATGCATTCCTTCATCTCATTCCTCTCCACTATCCCTTCTTCATTTGGCTTCACTCTCACCCCTGTCTTCCACACATCCTCAATAAGCTTCGCGTTCGTGGCTTGATCCGTCCACTGAGGAAATGCCACCGTCGGTACCCCGCATGTCACGCTCTCCAGTGTCGAGTTCCACCCGCAGTGCGTCACAAAACACCCCACCGACTTGTGCGAAAGAACCTCAACTTGCGAGCACCACGGCACTATCATCCCTAATTCTTTCAACTCGTGGATAAAACTCATCTCGTCGTCTTGTTTTTTCGCCTCACTCTTGTCTTCTCTCATTACCCACAAGAACGGCCTGCGGCTCTGAAGCAACGCCCACCCGATCTCTTCTGTTTGTTTGTTCGATAATACAGAGATGCTTCCGAATGAGATGTAAACGACTGATGATTCGGTTTTTGAATCCAACCATTCGGTGTAGTCTCTTGATTTTTGGAAGAGGTCTCCACCGAATGATTTGTCGGAAGGGTCTTCTCCGTCCACGAAAGCGGATGGCATCAACGGTCCGATTGCCTTCATTTTGAGCTTCTCGGGAGCTCTTAGAAATTCAAACTCCAACGCCTCGACTGTGTTTACTAGTATATTGGGGTTGGTTTCTTCGTTAATGATATCAAAGTGCTCTTTGAAATTTGGGATAGCAAAATTATGTGAGTTTGAGGAGAGAAGGAAAGAAGGAAGGTCATGGCTAGTGATGGGCGGCAATCCTGGTAACTGAATCGAAGACGAGGGGTCATTATCACTTGTACTCATAACATCACCATACCCATTGAAGTAGTAGTAATAGATGTCGAAAATGAGGGCTGGCTGGATCCAGAGAAGGGTACACGGCATGCATAGACGATGAGCCACTCGGCCTGCCCAAGGAATAAGGGTGGTGTAGACCAATTGGGCAAACGGTTTGCCTTCTGTTGCAGCAGTGGTAATAAGTTTAGCGATGTGTTCTGAACCATTGTTATCGACCTCGGACATGTACTGTTCAAGGTCGACACCCGGTTGTAGGCCATTTTCGTAGCTCTCGAAGAAGGGAGAGAGGGTAAGGCCTTGTGGGGTTGGGTCGGTTTTGGCTTTGGTTATGCGGTTAATGGCCGATTGGCTGGTGGAGAAGGTGACCTCGACGCCCATTTTGATGAGGCGCTTAGCGAATTGGAGGGACGGGTTTATGTGCCCCTGCCCCGGAAATGTCACTAGGAGTACTCGAGCTCCGGCCATGTCTATTTAGTATGCTTGAGAGAGAGGAAGATTTTGTTTTTGGGAGAGAGAAGGGAGGGGGGGGGGGGGTAATATGGTGATGGAGAAGTGAGTGGTTGGGTATGCATGAAAGGTGCATGGGGGTACAAGGATATATATATACATATATACCACTCCGTTTTAAAGAGAACGATCTCATTTTACTGAAAATGATCTCTATAATAAACCAACCTAACTATACTAAATTTTATGGCCAAAATCTTTGTTTATTATTGGAAGTGGACGATTTTTCTTTTTCCAACTGAAAATAGTCCTCTTAAAAACGTGAATATATATATATATATATATATATATGCATGTGACGTTTGGGGTGACGCAGTGATGGCCAATTGGTTTTCTAATTTGTATTTTCAGCTTGATAAGTATACATGGATTTTTTTTGTTTTTATTACTCCTTCTATTCAAATTTAATTGTTACACTTTAAAAAACTAAAAATTAAAGGCACATAATAATTATTCCAAGAGAAAATACTTATTTTCAAAAATGTCCTTTATTTTTCTCTAAATAAAAAAAGGTGGCGGGACCCACAATAAAAAAAAGTGATGAGAACTTAAAGGGTAATATTGAAAATAATAATAAGTGCTCTAATTAATGACTTGCTAAATATAGAAAGTAGACAATTATTTTAGGACTTTCAAAAATAGAATTGTGGACAATTAAATCATAACAGAGGGAGTATCAAATATCAATGGTGACTGCATAGACAAGTTTTTTACTAGATATTGATGTTAATAGTACAACACAAATTAATTGCACAAGTGTCACCTAATTAGCGGCGGAGCCAAAAAATAATTATTGTGAATAGGAGTGATAAAATAATAAAAGAAAAAAAATGATAGTATGAAATGAATAAAATTTCTTCCATGACAACGTTTTTTTAAGAAAAAAATTAAGAGGAATAATATTTTATTTTTTTAAAATAAAGGTTAGTTTCATTTGATGTATTTTTATTTTTTAATAAATATAAATTTTTTGTTACTCGTAAATTATAAAGTAATGTTAAATAAATTTTAATATATAATAATGCATTAAAAAAGAAGATATTAAATTTAATGAACAGTACAAATTAAACGTCGGGAGAGCCAAAGGGAACGCACAAAGACTAGTTTTAATAGTCATTTTTTTCCATACAAATTATATAATAAAAATATAAAATTATAAACACTCTTAAATATATAAGAGTCTGTATACTATATATATATATATATATATATATGCATGTGTGTTACAATGTCACGTGCAATGAAAATGATTATATATTTGAAATTAATATGTTAAGTAGGATTTAATGAAAGATCGAATCAAAAGTTAATATATTAACTAGAATTTAATGGCAGATCGAATCATTGGATATGGTCTATGTAATGTGCAAATTTCGAGAAAAATAAAGAGATACACATTAAGTGTCGGCTAAGTAATTATTACCGGTTCTACCCCTCCCTAATCAACGCTAATTTTTAGAAATAATTACTTATCTATCTAATATATAGTATATACATTATATATAAAATGAAATAAGTGAGAAAAATTTATTACATTAAATATTAATAAGATTTTTTAATTTCTACTTGTAATTTTATTTATTACATTATATTTATATATATATATATATTATTAGATTATATATATATACTATTATTTATATATATATATATATATAATATTTATATTTAGTTGCTACGTGTATTTATATTTATTTATATATATATATAATATTAGATTTTAACAAGGTTTTAAGGGAAAAAAATAAAGAAAATCTTGAAATTTGGGGGTATTTGCAATCTTGACCCCGAAATTTGAAACTTTGCGATTGTGTCTCCAAAGTAATTTTTTCCTGCAATTTGGACCCTCCGTCCAACTCTTCTGTTAAAGTTAACGTTTTGTTGACGTGGAAACTAATTTTAATATTTTTTTTTCTGAAACTTCTTATTTTCTATTAAAATGAGAAAATATGTAGGCAATGAAAATAAATCAAAAAGCCAAAAAAAAAGTACCAAAAATTTCTTTTGCTTCGCAAAAATGACTGTAAAAAAAATACTACTAATTTTCTAACTAAAAAGGCAAAATAATTTGTTTTTTCACTAAATCTACATACTTCTAACTAACACAATCACTTTTAAAAAATTAAGTGTTATTTAAAGAGGGTTCAAATTCGTGCCTTCCTTGCATGAGTTTATTTATTGTGTTATTTAAGAATTGTTTTATTAGGTTTTGAAATTCAAATTGCAAAAATTATCTATATTACTTATATTACATATAAAAATATTGGATTTTTGTAGTGTGCTTATAAACGATTTTGTCGCAGTTTTTTTTTCCACTCCCACGTCGACATTAAGAGTTATTTTTTTAAAAAAAATTAAAAATTAATAATACATTTAATGAGAAATTCCTATTGTTAGAATAAAAATGTTAAGCACACCCACAAAAATCCAATATTTTTATATGTTATAAGTAATATAGATATTTTTTGCAATTTGAATTTCTAATAAAACAATTCTTAAATAACACAATAAATAAACACATGTTATTTAAAATTTTGTCTTAGATGAATCAAGAAAATTAGTAGTATTTTTTTACGTCATCACGGGTAATTTTTTTTTTTGTTTTTGAAACATATTTTCTCATTTTAATAGAAAATGAGAAGTTCTCAAAAACGTTATTAACAGAGGAGTTTGAAATTGCAGTGAAAAATTACTTTGGAGGCACGATTGCAAAGTTTCAAATTTCGGGGTGAAGATTGCAAATACCCCCAAACTTCAGGAAATTTAGAGTCTTGCACTAAATTTTTAATGCTATTTTTTAGTAATAATTTTTCAATTCTTTTTCGTTACTTTACAATGAAAAGAACAGTGATTTTTAATGTGGCCAAGCATCATACGAGTTAGAAAACTAGTTAGGATGAAAACTACACCAAATATGACATCAATTAAACTATCTCTATTAAACAAAATTGAGATCAATTAAACTATCTCGATTAAACAAAATTTACTGTGACTGAAAACTTATGGGTAAAAACTTTACGAAAAATTGTGAAATATTATAATTGAATGGTATATTATATTGTGCATTATTAGTCACTTTAAATATGATATTTGTTTTTGCTTCAAAAAAAATATCAGATTTGTTTGGGAAGGAACCATATTAGAGCAAAGTGGAAAATTTAGTCCAACTTATCATTGTTTGGTTAATAATTCTAGGCAATGGATTTAAATGGTTTATTCTACAATTATATTTAAAGAAAAAACATCTTACATTTTTATTTTAAAATAAAGACACTTTTTCTTGTTTTACATAAAACACCCTTCGTCCATTTATTTATTTATTTTGTTTTTCTAAAAACCAACATTCAATTACGACAATGCCGCCACCACAATCCATAGTTTCGATGATTACTACTGGACGCCAAGACCTCGTCGAAACTCCAACAATCAATACTGGACTACTAAGACCTCATTGAAACTCTGTCACAAGAAGTGAAAATATAATTTTACACAAAATTCGCAAGCAACTTTAAATTAAATTTTAGTGCAAATCTATTTTTGCATTAAATTCATGTACATTGTAAATATGTTTTTACACCAAGGGCCCATTTGGTTGCGTAAATTACTTAATTTTAGAATTAGTCGATTGAGACACATTTATGAATAATTCTTCTAATTCAAGTAGTGTTTGGATAAACGAGAAATTCCTATTGTTAGAATAAAAACATGTATTGTTCTAATCTTAGATGAATCAACATCACGGGTAGAAACTAAATTTTCTCAAAAAATAGAGTTGAAATGAATTATCTAATTCTAGAATTAGGAAATTTCAAGTTTTACTTGAAATGACTTAATTTGAGTTTTTGTGAATCAACTTGAATTATCATATTCACAATTGTTCAATTTACACAACCAAACACTAATAAATGAAAATTTTGTAAATTACTTAATTGTAAATTATCTAATTCGCAATTTGAAGGACAACCAAACGGGCCCTAAATCTATAAACATCTAATGTTATAGATTTCAGTGTAAATATATTTTTGGACTAAATTTCTAGACAACTTAAGATATAGATTTTAGTTTAAATCTATTTTTGTACTAAATCTACAAGAAATTAAATATTTAGTTTTAAATGGAAATTCGCTTTTGCACTATACAAACATTGCATGCTTAGCAGAGTATTATATTGTGGTCCTTATGATAAATGCTCATGTACAGTGCTGCAAATCGATTCTCACTATTCACTTTTTTTCCACAAGTTTTTTTCTCCATCATCTTTCGTCTAATATTTTTGATAAAAATAAATTGATTTTCTAATATTTTTGTTGTAGTGAATTAAGACATATTTATACAGTACAAGACTTAATTATTACTTTTATTAATTAATTAGTTAACTTCAACGACTCTTCCTAATCTTTGCAATCTAACCTAACTTATTGTTCCATATCGTTCATATATACGTTATATATATATATATATATATATAGAGAGAGAGAGAGAATTTACATAAGTTGTATAAAAAAAGTTAATAAATAAAAAAATAGCTTTAGGGCTTTTCTGAGCTTTTCTTTAATTATAATTAATGTTTAAATTTTCATATTATAAAAAAATAATTTAATTTTGTTATATTAATAATTGTGTTGAAAATAACTAATAATTTTTCAAAATGCTTAAATATTAAAGAATAATCTAAATTTAATTGGAAATAGAGTAAATATTTCAAATTTTTTTTGTATATCAAACATACTACTATATATATATATATGAGTAAATATCATATTTGGCCATTCAATTATTGTAAAATTTTAAAAATAGTCACCCAATTATAGTTGGTTCTATCTGACTCACTCAATTATTTAAGTGGTTCTATTTGGTCACTATGTTAAAAAAGTTTGTTAAAATTGGTCATGCGCCACTCACATGACCAATTTGAGGGGTATGATTGTCCAAACAATCAAAACTATCTTTCCTTCCGTCTTCTTCATGTCCAGCGGCCGGACCATTTATCCGGTGGACTTTCCTCCTTCGACGACCCAAAAAAAGGAACATATATTAGATTAGACTTTAACTCCAAAGCGAACAAACAAACTTGGTGGGTTATCCAATTCTTACCGAGAAAAGATGGATATCTACTATTTGTTTCCACTCGGTATCTGGTGTATGGAGGAGTGTCTCGTGATTTGATTTAATGTTATAATTTTGGATGTGGACTTTGCAAACAACAAGATACCAGACTACCTTCATATAATACCCTTTCTATAATTTTTCGTTTTTATTTGTTACATTACAGTTATATTTTATAGATATATATATATATATATATAGAGAGAGAGAGAGAGAGAGAGCAATGGCTACTTCTTTAATCTTGTGTGGAACTACATCTCGATCAACCACATTCTCGCATTGTGGAGGTTCAATATCTAGATTGATCGATTTCACCATTAGATAAAACAACATTAGGAGGAGGAGGAGGAAGAGCTTCACCACGTTCTTCTTCGCACTCCCTCCAATTTGCAGAGGTCTTTTTGTGAAGAACGTTTCTATTCAGTCGGAGCAAATACTCAAGGATGAAGGTCTATTTTTCTCTCCTGCCGGACATGAAGAAGATGAAGGAAAAGTGTTTTTGATTGTTTGGACGAAAATACCCTTCAAATTGGTCATGTGAGTGGCACATGACCATTTTCATTAGTGAGCAACATAATTTTTTAACGGAGTGACCAAAATGAAACCACTAAAATAATTGAGTGAGTCAGATGAAACCAATTATAGTTGGATGACTATTTTTAAAATTTCACAATAGTTGAATGGCCAAAGATGATATTTACTCTATATGTATAGATTGGAGCTTTTGATTTAATAAATAAAAAAAATAGCTTAAGGGCTTTTCTTTAATTATAATTAATGTTTAAATTTTCATATAATAAAAAAAATTAATTAAATTTTGTTATATTAATAATTGTGTTGAAAATAACTAATAATTTTTTCAAAATGCTTAAAAATTAAAAGATAATCTAAATTTAATTGAAAACGAAGTAAATATTTCAAATTTCTATTGAATATCAAACATAATACTATATATATATATGAATCAGAACTTTTGATCTTTTAATATTTTTGATGTAGTGAATTAAGACTTATATTTTATTATTTGATAAAAATAAAATTTGTAGATAAATTTAAAATATGAATAATAACTATTTAAGAATAATGAATAATAAAAGATTATATGAAATATTATATGAAATATTATATAATTGTTAAAATTGTATTTATCACAGTTAATATATTGTATCTTCAGAAATACTATTTAGACGAAATTTTTAATGAAAATTTATTAAGAACAATGTAAATTTTATTTATTATGTCTTATATTAATAAAAAATTAATATTATTTAATATTTTTACTTTTAGCAACAAAATTTTATCATCTTTATATTATTTTAATAAATCCACCCCACTACTAAAATAAATTATAAAGTTTCTTAAAGATTTAATAAAATAAAATAAAAAATATTTTTACACTGAAAAAAAAAATTAAATTTGATTCTATAAGTACATTTAACAACTCTTTTTTTTTTTTCGTGACAAAAAAGATAAAGTAGTTGATAAAAGCCAAAAGGTGTTGTCCTCATTGCCGACGGCATTGCGTCATTATCCACATGTTGCAGCTGACGTATCAAATATGAAGTGCTGTTTGAAAAGGACTAAAGGAATTCAGCTTCAACCACAACACTTCGGTCATGTGGAGAGACTTATTGGTTAAGATACTTCTCGGGTTCGAATTTCGACAAATATAAAAATATGTTTAGATTTATAAATATGTATTAAAGCGTATTTGATCTAGTAATTTTAAATTTATTCATAAAATTTATAAAATTATTTGTTAGTTAGTTAATTCATAATTTTATTTCAATTTATTCATTAAGTGGGATAAAGTTACGAAATTTAACAAATTTTAATTATTTAACTTTTTTTAATTTATTTTAAATATAAAATTAAAAAAAAATATGATTTTCTAAAAATACTCTTATCTTCTATCCATGAAAATTTAGCTTTAGGTCTTTTAACCTTTAACCATTACACTTACTTCAGCTGTCAATTGAACTTAGGGTAACAAATTGATTTTTAAAACTTAAATAATCATATTCAACCATTTATGAACGTGATGAAAATTTTCAATGCTTTCATAAAGAGTTATATTTGTAGGCTGATTTTGTGTTCTAACGTAAAACAAAATATAATACTAATTAGAAAATATATACTTATATATATATATATATATGTACATATACATTTACGTATATAAACTCTCCACCTTTCAGAACAAACTCCATTATTTTTTTATTTTTTATTTTTTTGAATTAGTTGGGTTATTTGTGGTTGGGTAAGGCGTTCACTTAAGGCAGAAGATGAGGGATTTTTGGGAAGACCGGATTTTAATAATTTTAGTAGTAATAAGATTCTAGGTGGATAAACTTATAAGCTTATTTTTGTTAAAAATAAATGTATGATAATCAACTATCCTTTTTTTAGGGTGGTGGATAAACTAAAAAAATAGTTGGATAGATTTAAAATCACCTATTTGATAAGTATTTTTTATTTTAAAAAAAAATGGGAGTTTTTCACTTAAATTCTTTCTTTTGATGTGTTTAATTGACTTTATTTTTTAGGTAGTCAATTCTTTGAAATGATGTGACATCATTTTCCTTCAAAAGTTAGAAAATATTTCTTGAGGGGAGGAGGTTTTATCTTCTAAGTAAAAGCATGCATTTTTAGGCAATTTTAATACTTTACTCCATTTCTCGTTCTCTCTTCGTCTCCCTTTGCTCACCATTTTTTTGGGTATAATATATTTAAGAATAAGTTAGAAAAATGCATAATCACCCATAAATATTTTTTCAGGTATCCTTGAAAATTAATTTCACAATATGAAAAAAAATAATTTTATGTTGTTCAACATAGGGGATATATTTATTTTCACGTATATTTTATTTTATTTTAATTTATTTTTAACATATCTCAAATTTTACGTAAAAAAGGTGCAAGTTTCATCGAAAATAATAATTATCAAACAACAAAATTTGAAAAATGTTATGATTTCTATAATATAATCAAATTTATTAATGAAAATAATGACTATCTTTCTTTTATAATATGATTTTTATTTATTTTTGTATTAAATGAAGATATTTATAAGAAACTTTATTAAAAAAAATGAACATAGAATTTGAAATTGTACTTCATGCCTATTCGTATTTTACGTCTTTTCTTCAGAAAGTAGAAAATAAAATAGAAGAATCCAATTAAACACATTTAATTGATATTTTTCATACAATTTAATTTATTAAATCTAACTAATCTTTATCCTGTAATTAATCCTTATTATTTCTTTTGCTATTCTATCTCAATTTATTTTCCGACTTTTCATCCGGCCTTTACATCTTAATACCTCTTTATCCGGCGCGCTAAACGCACCCTAAAAGATAGAAAAGTACAATATTTTTCTGGTAGAAAATAAAGCAAATCAAACACATTTAATTGATATTTTTTATACAACTTAATTCTAAGCAATTGAATTACTTAAAACTTATTTTTTTTTCATACAAATTATATACTTGTAATTAAACGCACTTAAATTTTATATTTAATGTCATGTGGGGAAAATTCGTAAACAACTAGACACAGTAAAAATTAAAATTGGTATTAACGAGTCAAAGTTCGAAGTTTAATACATTACGGCACAACAATAGTAAGTAAAGGTCAACATTCAGAATAGGTGGAGAGGAGTTAAAAGAATTCAAATCTTACTAATATAATTAAAAAATGGTATTATTATTATAAAAAATAATTATACTTTTCGATAAAATAATATAAAATTTTAGAAGCATAAAATATTAAATCACAATAATAATATTGAATCACAGTAAGGATTCGTTTGATAACAATATGTAAAAGAAAAATAAAAACAATTGATTTTTGTGAGAAGTTGAAAAATAAGTTGAGACATGTAAGATGTCTTCTTACTTTGTAAATTTTTTCATAGAGAAATTTTCTTTGGTGGTTTAAGAAGAAAAAAAAATTTACACAAAAAATGATGAAAGTTAAAAGACATTTACTCATTAAATGAGCATGAAATGGAGAGTATGTTATCACATGCTTCAATTTCTTTACTAACTTCTTATTAAATTAAGTGTTTTAATTTTCCTTTTTCATATTATCATGAAACGGAGCCTAACAGTATCTTTTTGAATTATCTCTATAAAAGTATCAATGGTAACAATTTACGACAATTGCAAAGCTTTAAAAAGATACTTGGATTACATTGAAAAAAGGTTTGTAACTCAAGTGCTGGTTTATTAGTTTCTGTTTGATAATAATATGAAAAAATAGAAAGAAAAATACTTGATTTGCTTGAAAAGTTATAAAATAAGCTAATACATGTAATGAAATGCTCTATATATCATGGTCATTTTTTTGAGTAGCATCCTTCATTATTTTTTAAGGAAATTTTTTCTTCATCAAAATTCAAAGAATTTTTTATGATAGTTTTAGGATTTGGCATCCACTTCGATTCGATACTAGAATTTTTCACATACGCGATGCATGTGCAATGTAAATATAAGTATTTTGATAGAAAAATAAATAAAAATTTTAATGACTCAGTAGTTGAACTTGTCTTAATATCCTTGTAACTGCAAGTACAATTCGAATCCTATTGCTTACGCTTAAATATAATTTTTTTTTATGAACTTGATGGTCAAAGGGATAAAATCGAAAATTAACTCAAAATTTGACACGACTTCAAATCAATGAATTGCGTTCAGACTTTATATAATAGTAAATTGGTTTCATAAAACAAGCTCACTTGTTGTACAAATTAAGATTATAGAGTTAGACACATACTATAGGTAGACCGTACCCTCAACTTTTTGAGTTTGGACAAGATCTTTTAATTTTTAGCGAGTCGAACTCCAGATCACCTGGATCTGAGTGGGAACTTTTGCAAGTGAATAGTAGTTATGTTATGGTGTATGTATACGAGTCTTACCCATTCCTCGCCCAGCTCCTTAACTTTGTTAAACATGCAATTAATTTTACAATTCAAAATACTTCTGGTCTATGAATGGCGCCCATTGACAATAAACCAAAAAACACCAATCATTTATACATATTTCCTTATCAAGCTGAACATACAAACTAGAAAACCACTTGCCACCATTGCGTCACCCCAAACATCACACATATCTTTATCTATATATATATATCCATTCACCCCCATGCACCTTTCATGCATACCCGGCCCCATCCCCTCTCACTTCACCACCAAAACATAATACACCACACATCTTGTCTCCCCAAAAACAAAATCTCTCTCTCTCTCTCTCTCTCTCTCTCATACTAAATATATAGACATGGCCAGCCCTCGAGTCCTCGTAGTAACATTTCCGGGGCAGGGGCAAATAAACCCATCCCTCCAATTCGCAAAGCGCCTCATAAAAATGGGCGTCCAGGTCACCTTCTCTACCAGCCAATTGGCCATTAAGTGAATACCCAAAACCGACACAACAATCCCACAAGGCATAACCCTCTCTCCCTTCGTCGACGGCTACGAAAACGGCCTACAGCCCGGCGTTGACCTTGAAGACTACATATCCGAGGTGAAAAACCATGGTTCGCAACACATCGCTGAACTTATAACCACCAGGGCAGCTGAAGGCAAACCGTTTGCCCAAGTGGTCTATACTACCTTAATTTCTTGGGTGGTCGAGTGGCTCATCGTCTATGTGTGCCGTGTACACTTCTGTGGATCCAACCGGCCACCATTTTTGACATCTACTACTATTACTTCAATGGGTACGGTGATGTTATAGGTAAAAGTAATAATGACCCCTCGTCTTCAATTCAATTACCGGGATTGCCACTCCTCACTAGCCATGATCTTCCATCATTCCTTCTTTCCTCGAACACATACAACTTTGCTCTCCCAGCTTTCAAAGAACACTTCAATATAATTGAGGAAGAAAACAACCCTAATATACTCGTGAAGACGTTCGATGCGTTAGAGTTCGGATTCCTAAGAGCTACGGAGAAGCTCAAAATGAAGGCGATCGGACCGTTGATGTCGTTGGCTTTCCTGGACAGGAAAGACCCTTTCGACAAATCATTCGGTGGAGATCTTTTCCAAAAATCAAGAAACTACATTGAATGGTTGGATTCAAAAACCGAATCATCCGTCGTTTACATATCATTCGGAAGTATCTCAGTATTATCGAGCAAACAAATTGAAGAGATCGGGCAGGCGTTGCTTCAGAGCCACTGACCCGATAAGAGAAGACAATAACGGGGCGAAAAAACAAGAAGACGAGATGAATTTTAGCGAGGCGTTGAAAGAGTTGGGGATGATAGTGCCGTGGTGCTCACAAGTGGAGGTTCTTTCGCACAAATCGGTGGGGTGTTTCGTGACGCATTGTGGGTGCAACTCGACGCTGGAGAGTGTGACTTGAGGGGTACCAATGGTGGCGTTTCCTCAGTGGATAGATCAAGCGACAAACGCGAAGCTTATTGAGGATGTGTGGAAGACAGGGTGAGAGTGAAGCCAAATGAAGAAGGGATAGTGGAGAGAAGTGAGATGAAGGAGTGCATAGAAATGGTGATGGGAGATGGAGAAAGAGGACATGAAGTGAGAAAGAATGCTAAGAAATGGAAAGATTTGGCAAAGGAAGCTGTGGAAGAAGGTGGATCTTCACATTTGAATCTAAAGGCTTTCGTGGATGAGATTTGAGATGGTTTATTGTCGGTACTTTGTTCTTGTAGACTACAATAAATTATAATTATAAAAGATGGATATATTTAATGTCCGGATATATTTAGTGTCTACTGTATATTAGTTAGAATGTAAAGTAATTTTATTGTTATTAAAATTCATTACAGCCAACATGTGATAGGACTTTTATTATTATTTTTTTTTGACAAGGATATGTGTGACTTCTACTTTTCTTGTTCTTCTATTTATTATAAGGATATATAATAATATTATTAATCTATCTATTAATTACTTTTTAATGAGATTTTGTTTTCATGTAATTCAAGAGATTAAGACACTATTTGGCTGTTTGCTAATCTGAAAAATACATTACTTTTTTAATCATGCAACTAAATTAGGGAAAGATAAAACTATCATCACCAAACATAATAAACTATTTAGAAGATTAAATTACATGCAAATCCAGAATGTCCACCCATGGACTATTTAAGTAACGTTATTGTGATTTTATCGCATTGTAATTATGAGAATTGTAATTCGATCTATAGAATTGCAATCTTAATAAAATTTCAAAGCCATGTAACCAAATGCACCCTAAGTATCTATCAATTCTCTTCAGTACAAAATCCGCACAACAATCTAATTGTTATAAATATAACCTCATCAATAAAACATAAACTAACACAATACATAATATATGAAAGCTCTAGGTTTGCGTACAAAAGCAAAATAATTAACCCTAAATTTGTTATGTGATGGTTGGATTCTTAAAAACCTATTTTATTCAAATTGGAAAGTAAACATAGGATTTTAATTCTAAAATCGATAGAAAAGCACTAGTGGCACTTGTCATTTTCTAGGACACGCACTGGTCTTTTGGTCAAGTAAGAAACAAAATCCAGTGTCTTTATCCATGGCTAAAGTTGAATATGTGGTGGCCGAAAGTTGTTGCACACAAACTTTGTATATTAAGCAACAATTAGAAGACTTTGAAATTAGTTTTAGCCACATTCTCATCAAATGTAATAATACAAGTGCTATTAGCTTGACCAAGAACTCCACACAACACTCACGTACCAAGCACATCGAGATAAGACATTATTTTATTCGTGATCATGTGCAAAAATGTGATATTAATATTGAATTCGTTAGCACCGAATCACAATTTGCGAATATTTTTACAAAACCACTTCCCGATGATTATTATTGTACTATTCGACGTGAACTTGGTATGACTAGAGCATGTGTATCTAGTTGTCCAAAATGTTCATATAAATTGATCAATTATTGATTTTCCATGAGCATACAATCATTTTATACATTTATTGAATTATCTCTTGTGCTAAAATTGTATTTACATAGCTCGTATTCATTCTACATGTTATTGTGTTGACTAGTAGTTATTTTGCAGTTTAACAGTGGCCAAAATATAAAAATTTAGCCTCATATGCAGTTAAGGGGAAAACTATCAAAATTTTATAGAAAACTGCTTAATCGGTCGACTAAGGGATTGCTTAGTCAACTGATGCCATCAGTCGACTGATGCCATTAGTCGACTGATGCTTGGCTAAGACCTCATTTATCTTTCCCCTATTTTTGAAATTCATTATCATCCCTCATTTTTTAAACCAAGCTTCTCCAAACCTCTCCATGCCTTTATACGCCTCAAAAACTCATCAAATTTCATCCTAAATTTTGCATTTATACATAAATCTTCTTTTCCATAAATTATTTCACCTAAATCACTCCATCCTCTACCCAAAATCTTCAAACCCATATATTTCTCTCTCTTTCAAATCCTAACCCTCTTTACTTCAAATTTTTTTCTTCATTCCTTAAATTTCTTATAATTTCTCTCTAAAACTAGTTCAAATCCTTGAATTAAACATATTCCAATCTTTCTAAATGATAAAAAAAACACCAACTTCACACCAAATCCATTTTCCCTTTTGAAACCATAGTTTCTCAAATTCAAAATCAAATGGCTTCAAGTTCTAGATGCCAAAGAATGAATGTGATTCGTGAGGCTACACCTGAGAAGATTCCACTACGTGATCCTCTTACACTTCTATTCTTCTCAAATGAAATTGAGGAGAGATTCAATATCGACTATGTCTCCCGCACAATCGTCGAAGGTAAACAATTCAATGTCGAACTATTTTCATCTAATGATCTCAAGATTCATGCTCTATTTTGCAAACAATGCACAGTTAATTTCCTTAGCATTAAGGAAAATGTATACCCTCATTTGTTACGCTTGTTTTATGCAAAACTTCACCACCCTGTTAAGGAAAATGGTCAATTAGACAAGTTTTGACTTGTCATATTATTGAACAATCCCATTATTACCTTTAAAAAGGATGATTTAGTTGGTATATTCGGTTTTTCGACAGTCTAATTTTTAAAATTTACTTAGATTTGAGAAGTCCGTGGCCTTATGCCTATTCTCAAGAGTCATTATTGTGGGATGGGCGATGAAATTAAGGCTTTCATGTTAAATCTTCAAAGCTGTCTCATTCACTCTATTATTGGTTATAGCATTGTTCCTAGTCGAGGTAGTTGAGTCAACGTTAATTTTTTGGATTTGTTTCTCGTTTGGGCTCTTACTAAGGGTTACAAGTTAGATTATGCTAGTCTCATGTTTGACCACCTCGTTGAGATCACTAATTACAAGAAAACAAGGATTGGTTTACGAAATGGCTTTGACCCGATTTTTCAAATTTTATGATATTCCGATTGATGATGAATTTGATGTAATTGTACCCATTGCCAATGAAGTTTATAGTGCCAAAACGATTCGGTTAATGAAGTATAACTTGGTGGTGGTCAATGGTTATTAAATGATTCTCTTGATAGAAATGAGGATGATGATGAGGAGAATAATGAGACCGAGAATGAAGATGAGTCTCAAACTGAAACCATAGGTCATGATGAACACGCACCACCACCTCAAGCCACTTCTTCTCGAGGAGCTCGCTGTATATCTCACATCGTACCCGACTCTACTCCAAATTAAGCTATTCTTCAAGCCATCCACAACCTTTCGGTCAATATGAATATTCGATTCAACCAAATTAAGGATAGCCAAAGGGCTCACGAGGTGGCATTCTCCCATTACCACCCCGAGTATGTCTTCCCGGTGTGGACACCATGGCAAGGCAATTAAGGGTGGCAATCGTGGCCTCAAGATCCCCAAGAGTAATCCCTCTCCTTTTTGTTGACAACAAAGGGGGAGAAGAAGAAGTAGAATATGTATGTTTGAGTGTTTGGTACACACCTTTTTTGGTTTGGTAGTATTATGTTTAGCTTTAAAACCTTAAGTACTATTGTTGTTTGTTTTAAATCTTTATGTTGGTTTTAAATCTTAGTACTCTATGTTGGTTTGAACTTAAGTTTTTTTATGATATTACTATGCAATGTTTTGATTTAATATTTTGTTTATCGTATGCATAGTTTGAGGGGGAGTATTCTTATTTTTAATTTGATTTATGCTCTTAATCGCAAGTAAATATTAACATATTAATTTATTGTCATCATTAAAAAGTGAGAGATTGTTGACCTAAAAATAATTAATCTTGTTTTGATAATAACAATAATTTAATCTTGTGTTATTTATCTTGTGTGATGTTTCAAGTATAGCCATATCACAATGATTTTCATATGTGAAACAAAACTGACAAAACCGATAATGAAATCAATCTCTTACATATCTACAAGTGTCACGTTAGCTTGCATCACTCCCATTACCTTGATTAAAGCATACATGTCATTGCAAATCAATATGGATCAAAGTTCAAGCAAGTGAAGAACCGAAGGAACTCTTAAGCATTCAAGACTCGTTAAATTTTAATTGTGTTAGTGTTTAAGCTTTCATTGTAAAATTTATTGGTTTATTATTTATATAGCTCATACTTATTCATATAGCTTTGAAAGATTGATCAAAAACAAGTCTAAATTGAAAATTCTTTGAAAACACCTTCATATAAAAATCGATTTTGAAATAAATTTATATTAGGTTCATTTGATCATATTTTGAGTTTTTCCGAAAATAGGTATCTTAAGAACATATTTTTGAGGTTTCCAAAGCATTATAATTGATTTTAGTGTAAATTGCAAAATTCTAAAATTTGACATTTTGGCTAGCAGATCAGCAGACATAAGTCGACTGATGGGTTTTGGCCCAGTCGATTGAGTGCCATCAGTCAACTGATACCTCAGAATATAATCGTTGGAGTTATGATTTTTTTCTATCTTCGGCACCAACCTTATACCAACTCCTTTAAACGTCCATATCTTGTCTAGACATATATATAACTTCTTAGTCACTTTCAAATCATCTTGAATCACTATTCTTCATCTATTTTCAAAATATAAAGAATAAAGCAATTATTAAGATTCTTATGAGAGGTTTATCCTATAGAATAGTAAGAGGGATTCTTATGAAAGTGTGTGAGAAAAATACACTTGTAGTAATTTGATCTTCACCGTAAGAAAATCGGTTTTAGTAGAACTTCTCGGGCGCGGACGTATGATCTAAACAATTGAATCGTATGAACAAAACGTCTTGGGTTTCTTTGATTTAATCTTTCTGTCTCTAGCTATTTATTTTATTTCCATATTATTGATTGTGATTGGGATTTCTTATTTGATTGACTTGATTCTTGATATAGACTTTAAATCTTTTTGAAACTATTTTGTTTAAAAATCGGATTAAGTTTCAAAAACCCTATTCACCCTCTCTAGGGTATTTTTACCTTCAATAACTTGTATAAGGATTAAAAACAATACAACCGGTCCCATTAAATACGGTATAAAACAAGACTTAGAATCCTAGAACAATAATGAAACTACTAATCTAAACATAATAAGGAAAAATAATAATCTAAACCCAAAAAGGAAAATAGAAAATTCCTAATTTACTAAGGAAAACATTCCTAAATGAAGTAGGAAAACATTCCTTCTTAATTGAATAAGGAAATAATAAACAAGTGCTATAATTTTAAAATACTTTAAATAAAATCTTTCGGATTATTCCAGTGGGTCTCCACGAGTTTATTTGAGCCCATGAGTTTGAACATGTGCCAGCCTTGTCTGCATCACAAAGTTTCCTAGAACAACGCATAAGTAAAGGTGTTCTTCAACTTGAACTGTTACGTAGTGTTTAATGCTCCAAATTATACTAGAGTAACACATAATTTTAAACTCTATCTCCAACATCACACACACTGCCTATAAGGAAATAATTCGTAAGCTAGCTTGACACGGTCATGTGCTTTATCCTGGTATGGTGGACACTCTAGAGAATTGCCCAGATTCCATAGGAAGTGGCCTCACTTCCGTATCCACGTAGGTGAGTCTATTAAGGATACTCTTATAACTAGGTACCCCACTCCACATGGAGCTATATAACTCATTAAGAGTATATCACTTAGCCTTTTATCGCTTCAAGATATCATGCTCCATCGAGATGGGTTGAATAAAATGCATGATTCACAATTTCACACACAACTTGTTGTTTAGCCTTTGAACCTAATTCTTGGGATATTCAGTCATTTAGGTTAGGTTCCCATCACGTATGATTCAACTTTCAACGGGCTTTAACCTCGTCCCCTTAAAGGTGTGCTAGTAAACTTGGTCTGCTAGTAAACTTGCAAAGCACTCCAACTGCATAAGCAATATCATGCCTAGTGCAATTAGTAGCATAACGTAGGCTACCAATGATGCTCGCATACTTATATTTTTTAACACTCTTACCAGTGTTCTTGAACAACTTTACACTAGGATCGAATGGAGTATTAGTTGGTTTATAGTCAATGTAATTATATTATTTAGAATTTTCTAAATAATAGTGAGATTAGTTTAAAGAAAGTCCCATTTTTGACCTAGTAATTATAATACCGAGAATTACACTAGCTTTACCTAAATCTTTCATATCAAAGTTAGCACATAGCAGTGTTTTCGCATTGTTCACAACATGGATATTATAACCAAGTATAAGCAAGTCATTAACATATAAGCAAATAATGGTGCGTGCAATATTCTCAGACTTGTAATAAATACACTTGTCACTTTCATTAATTTTAAATCCATTTGAAGTAACAAATTTGTCAAATTTCTCTTGCCACTGCTTAGTTGCTTGTTTTAAGCCATAAATTGACTTATCAAATTCGCATATTTTGTCTTATTTGCTAGAAATAACAAAACCTTCAGGTTGTTCCATGTAAATTTCTTCCTCTAATTTTTCATTAAGGAAAGCAGTTCTTACATCCATTTGGTGCACAACAAGATCATGAATAGCACCTAAAGCAATCAATACACGTATGGAAGCAATTCTATTAACAGTGACTATTCGGGTATTTTGGTGTAGTGCAAGTGCTCACCTAATAGAACAAAAGTCTAATTTTCAAAGGGTTCAAACCCTTAGGCAAATTCTTCTTTATAAAAACCCATAAAAAGTTTTATTTTTATGTGAGACTTAGGGAAAGACAAAGAATGCCTTCTTTAGTGCTTGTTTTAATGTCTTACACATATAAATTTATGACCTTTTATAATTATTCATTTTTATAATTAAACAATTCAATTAAATAATTTATAATTAGGAGACAACTCATGAAAAACATAATCTCATGAAAAATTAAGAAACAAAATACTAATAATCATATTACACGTATCCTTGTCAAAAGAAAAAAGAAAAGTAAAGATAACACACATCCTATCATTGATTTCAATCTTAACACCAAACAATACACTAATAATATCGCACGCAATCCAAGGGCCAATAATTGATGTACAAGTTAATCCACTTTGCTGCAGAAATCAACATCTTGCACACGAAGTACCAACAATAAACCATCTCAAATCTCATCCACAAAAGCCTTTAGATTCAAATATGAAGACCCACCTCCTTCCGCACCTTCCTTTGCCAAATCTTGCCATTTCTTGGCATTCTTTCTCACTTCATCTCCTCTTTCTCCATCTCCCATCACCATTTCTATGCATTCCTTCATCTCATTCCACTCCACTATCCCTTCTTCATTTGGCTTCACTCTCACCCCTGTCTTCCACACTTCCTCAATAAGCTTGGCGTTCGTCGCTTGATCCGTCCACTGAGGAAATGCCACCGTCGGTACACCGCATGTCACGCTCTCCAGTGTCGAGTTCCACCCGCAGTGGGTCACGAAACACCCCACCGACTTGTGCGAAAGAACCTCAACTTGCGAGCACCACGGCACTATCATCCCTAATTCTTTCAACTCTTTGATAAAACTCATCTCGTCGTCTCGTTTTTTTGCCTCACTCTTGTCTTCTCTCATCACCCACAAGAACGGCCTGCGGCTTTGAAGCAAAGCCCACCCGATCTCTTCAGTTTGTTTGTTCGATAATATGGAGATGCTTCCGAATGATATGTAAACGACCGATGATTCAGTTCTTGAATCTATCCATTCCGTGTAGTCTCTTGATTTTCGGAAGAGATCTCCACTGAATGATTTGTCGGAAGGGTCTTTTCCGTCCACGAAAGCCGATGGCATCAACGGTCCAATTGCCTTCATTTTGGGCATCTCCGGAGCTCTTAGAAATTCAAACTCCAACGCCTCGACCGTGTTTACGAGTATAGTAGGGTTGGTTTCGTTGTTAATGATATCAAAATGCTCTTTGAAATTTGGGATAGCAAAGTTGTGTGTGTTTGAGGAGAGAAGGAAAGAAGGAAGATCATGGCTAGTGATGGGCGGCAATCCCGGTAATTGAATGGAAGACGAGGGCTCATTATCACTTTTACTAATAACATCACCATACCCATTGAAGTAGTAGTAATAGATGTCGAAAATGAGGGCTGGTTGGATCCAAAGAAGGGTACATGGCACGCATAGACGATGAGCCACTCGGCCTGCCCAAGGAATAAGGGTGGTGTACACCAACTGGGCAAATGGTTTGCCTTCAGTTGCAGCAGTGGTAATAAGTTTGGCGATGTGTTCTGAACCATTGTTATCGACCTCAAACATGAAGTGTTCGATGTCGATACCCGGTTGTACGCCGTTTTCGTAGCTGTAGAAGAAGGGAGAGAGAGTAAGGCCTAGTGGGGTTGGGTCAGTTTTGGCTTTGGTTATGCGGTTAATGGCTGATTGGCTGGTGCAGAAAGTGACCTCGACGCCCATTTTGATGAGGCGCTTAGCGAATTGGAGGGACGGGTTTATGTGCCCCTGCGCCGGAAATGTCACTAGTAGGATGCGAAGTCCAGTCATGTCTATTTAGAATGCGGTGTGGGTGAGAGAGAGAGAGAGAGAGAGAGAGAGAGAGAGAGAGAGAGAGATTTTGGTTTTGGGAGAGACAAGGCGTGTGTGTATTATGTGATGGAGAAGTGAGTGGATGGCTATATGCATAAAAGTTGCATGAGGGTGTAAGGATATATATATAGATATATGTGAACTCGTTCTAAAAAAAACGCTTTTAAATTTAAGAAGTACTGTCAATTTCGAAGGGTAAATGATTTAATTTTTTCATGTATATCTATTAAGTTTGATGATCAAAATCATTTGTTTATTATTCGAAGTGGACGATTTTTCTTTTTCCAACTGAAAATGGTCCTCTTAAAAACATGAATCTATATACATATATATATATATATATATGCATGTACGTGACGTTTGGGGTCATGCAGTGGTGGGCAATTGGTTTTCAAGTTTGTATGCATGAATCTTTTTTGGTTATATATATATATATTATCAAATATCAATGGTGACTGCAAGGACAAGTTTTTGACTAGATATTGATGTTAAAAGTACAACACTAGTTAATTGCGCAAGTGTCACCCAGCTAATCAGGGACGAAGTAAAGAATTATTGTGGATGGTGGTGATGAAACAACGGCTGATTATTTATATTTTCCAAACGTGTTATAAACAATTCTTTTAAAATTTAATTAAAAATATATTTTAATACTTTTTTTTTTCATAAATGTTCACTTTTATTACCTGATATTAGATGAATGTTTAGCAATACTTTCTATATTTGAGCTAGATGGATATTTTTTGAAAAACACTACAACAATTATTTGTGTAATATTATGCGAGTTATTACTAACAAACTCTCACCATGTGGGCTGAGTATATATAACTGCATTCACCTCTCGTTAGGTAAGCCTTAAGGAAGTGTGTTTGTGATAATAAATTTACCATATGGGGTGTTTCTGACAAGGGGTTTGTGTGAAAATACCACCGCTCTAAAATAATGAAAAAAAAAGTTAATAGAAAATGAGTAAAATTTTCTTCCTGACAGTGGATTTTGAGAAAAAAAAATTAGAGGAATAATATTATTTTTTTTCAAAAGAAGGGCTTGTTTTGCATGATGCGTTTTTATTTTTTAACAAATATATTTTTTGTCTCTCCTAAAATGTAATTTAATGTCAAATAAACTACAATAGATAATAATACATTAAAAAAAGGATTGCAAACTTAACTTTTGTATAGCAAATTTTTTTTTATCATGTATGCTTTTGTCAATAAATGGATTTAAAATTTTAAATTGTTGAAATAACTATAAAGCCGTCTAAAACACTTATGCATAGTATCTGCTAAAAAACATTTAGTACAAATTTAATTATGCACAATGCTATAAAAAAATTACAAAGTTAATGCTGAACTGCTTCGTAATTTGGTCAAAGACAAATCTTTAATTTATAATATAATATTTTTTTCAAAAACATTTCTAACAAGCCCGTTTTCTAATATCACGTATAATTAATAAATATTACAAATTAAATGTTCAGAGATCCAAAGAGAAAGGATGCTAAGACCGTTTATATTAATCATTTCTATTTATACAAATTTTATAATAAAAAAAATTTTGTAAACACTTAAATAAGAGTATCGATCTCTCTCTCTCTCTCTTTCCCTCTCTGTCTCTGTCTCTCACTCTCAACGTCACATGCACTATAATTGATTATATATTTGAAATTAATATGTTAACTAGAATTTAATGGAAGATCAAATCATTGGATATGGTAGGGGTGTAAACGGATCACATACGGACCGGATACTACACTATTCATTATTGGTATCTTAAAATTAGCTCAATCTTAAAAATATATTTGATTACATAATTTTTCAATTAAAATGGCACATTATGCAAGGTGTAACTTGAGAAGTATAACAAAACATTGCAAAACGTATTGAAATAATGACTAATGTTTTATATCAAACTTTTAACTCAAATAATGATTGTTTTTCTTCTTGTATAACCCAATAAGATTTATGTTAAAATTATAATTTAATCACACAGATCAAAATGAAAATTCAAAGTTGAAAATCTCTACAATTTTAAATTTCATATGGTCTGGTACATTGAATCCTAGGAAATCGCATATGTTGTAAATAGTTTGCAGCCATTTTTTTTCCTTTTTCTTTTTCTTTTTTTTTTTTTGTAAATTGAATCAGCTTGTGCACACCAGAATAAATCATATCTGAGTTTTTTAAATGGGAAGAGATATATATACTAAATTATAATGAATATGGATATCCGCAAATATGAATAATTTACATCAGATACGGATTATCCAAGTCGAATACTATCACTATTCATTTTCTCAGATATTTATAAATAATATCAAAATCCTCTTTTTCTAATATCCATTTGGATAAATATAAATTCGGAACGGATTTTGATTTTCGAATGTCCATTTACACCCCTAAATATGGTCTGTGTTTTGTGCAAGTTTTGAGAAAAATAAAGAACACATGACCTTGTATAATAATGTTAAAGAAAATTTACTTTAACTGAGCAAGCGTCAGCTAATGAATTATTGCAAGTTTTACTCCTAATCAAGGGATATTTTGCCAATGCACTCCACATGATGGATCTAATTTGAGATTGTACCCAACATTTTCAAATCTTTGAAAATGCACTCCGCTATTATCCACACCTGTTAACACACATTATATTTTAAACAAACTAACCAAAATATCCCTTTTTGGGACAAAACTGAATATAGCCATTGGAAACAATAATGATGCACCATCTATTATAAAAGCAACCAAAAAGACGTAATAGAATCACCAGTAAAATTGAGCAAGAAAATGGGTGCAAGTGGTGAGCCTTTAATGGAAGATCGAATCATTGGATATGGTAGGAGTGTAAACGGAAAAGATACGGATCGGATACTATATTATTCATTATTAGTATCTTTTTTAAATTTACTATCAAAATCCTTATCCGTTTCCCTTCAGATACTATATTAAACTATTCTTATCTTTATCATATCAGATATCTCGGATTCGGATAATATCCTTAACCATTTTTCTATATAATTATATACATATTTTTTATTTTTTACTAACCTAAAAATTAGCTCAATCTTAAAAATATATTTGATTACATAATTTTTCAATTAAAATGGCACATTATGCAAGTTGTAACTCGAGAAGTATAGCAAAACGTATTAAAATAATGACTAATGTTTTATATCAAACTTTTAACTTAAATAATGATTTTTTTCTTCTTGTATAACCCAATAAGATTTATGTTAAAATTATAATTTAATCACACAGATCAAAATGAAAATTCAAAGTTGAAAATCTCTACAATTTTAAATTTGGTATGGTCTTGTACATTGAATGCTAGGAAATTACATATGTTGTAAATAGTTTGTAGCCATTTTTTTTTGGTTTATTTAAATTTTTTTGGTGAATTGGACCATATTGTGCACACCAAAATAAATCATGTCCGATTTTTTAAAATGGGGAGATATATATATATATATATACTAATTTATAACGAATACGGATATCTACAAATATAAATAATCCACCTTAGATACGGATTATCCAAGTCAAATACTATCACTATCCATTTTCTTGAATATTTATAAATACTATCAAAATCCTCTTTTTCTAATATCCAGTTGGATAAATATGAATTCGGAACGGATTTTGATTTTCGAATATCCATTTACACCCCTAGATATGGTCTATATTTTGTGCAAATTTTGAGAAAAATAAATAACACATGAGCTTGTTTAATAATGTTAGAGCAAATTTACTTTAACTGAGCAAGTGTCAGCTAATGAATTATTACAAGTTTTATTCCTAATCAAGGGATATTTTGCCAATGCACTCCACATGATCGATCTAATTTGAGATTGTACCCTATATTTTAAAATCTTTGAAAATGCACTCCACCATTATCCACACATGTTAACACATGTTATATTTTAAACAAACTAACCAAAATATCCCTTTTTGGGACAAAACTTAATATAGCCATTGGAAATAATAATGATGCACCATCTATTATAAAAGCAATTAAAAAGATGTAGTAGAATCACCAGTAAAATTGAGCAAGAAAATGGGTGGAAGTGGTGAGCCTTTACCTACCAATTCCAAGGTATATGATGAATCTTTTCATTTTTGGCCCATAGTTACAATACTTCATTTTAACATAGCAATGACCCCTCTGATGACATCCCTGTTTCATAGAATTTCTACTGTGGTGATAAGGCCATTGGGTGAAATCATGCCATCTAAAGAATAGACTATGTAAACTTGACCGGTGCACACAAAAGATGTCTTTGTATCAACTCAAGAAGACAGTTGTTGATATTGGTTTCTGAAATGTAAATGGTAAACACAATGCAAGGTTCTTGACTGGGTGGATACACTTTAAGTTACAGAAGAAATGAATGAATCATCATCAAGCAACACAATACGTACAAGTGCAAATGTTAAAGTTATAATGGAAGAGAAGGGGAAGAAAGTCACTTATGAATGACAAGTGAATGATGTAATTGGGCTAATGAGTAAAAAATCTTTTTAAGTAATATGTATTTACAAACAAACATAGAAAAAAAATTTAACAAATAAAAAATCATTTAAATAAAGTGTATTCCCAGACAAAAAGGATGCATGAGCAGGGGGAATTCGTGGAAGGAGAGGCGATGCAAGAAAGGGAAAAGATATAATGATGTAGAGAGTGTGATTTCCTGCTTTCCTCAAAAACAAAATTGAAACCAAAAGCTAAGAGAAAATATACTCGATTCATAGTTGCAAGAGCAATTGAAAGTTGAAACATGAGATTTCTTTAACAGATTCAACTAGTCTCTCCATTATATATATTTGAGTGGTGAAAAATAAAATAGACGAAAGAGTAAAGTAAAACTTAGTGATGTTGCCTAAAAATGGATGAGTTCCACGCTAGCGTGGAAGGAATAAGTGAACATCAAAGTACACATGCACATAATTTTGACTAGTAAAGAGAGATGGATATGAAATATGCAGAATGTAAATGAGACAAATATTATTTACATGGGGTTTGCCTCGGGGAGGACTATATCCACACAAGGAAAATATAAGGTTGAGTTGTATTTATAATAGATGAATACATGGTGGCCATGGGTGGCATTTATATATGATTTTGAGTTAACAGCCCATTTGGCCACTAAACTTTCATTTTTGTACCACTTTACCCACTTAACTTTAAAACGAACCACTTTAATCATCAAACTTTTTAGTGAGTACCATATTGCCCATTATGCCCAAATGTGTTGACCTTAAAGTCAATTAATCTTATTTTGATAATTACAATAAGTTAATAAAGTGTTATTTAACTCGGTTGTTCCAATGATGATAGCCATTTTAACCGATATATCTTTCGACCAAGTGTAACTTCAAACCGAAGCAAATCTCACACAAGCTTTATAAACGCCTCTACTCACAAGAAATTAACTCAAGTGATATACATGTGCTATACAAAGCCAAAAAAATATCTAGATCATCAAGCAAGTGAAGATATGCACAAGAATGATCTCTACATGTTCTACAATTTATCAAAACCAAGAAAGGATCAAGAACATCAAACAAGTAAAGATACGCACAAGAAAATCAAGTATCACGAAGACTCGAATTATCATTAAATTGAGTGAGTGCTTAGATTTTATGTAAAGATACTTTATTGATCAAATCCCTATAGCTCAAACATGAACTTGCATCTTTTAAAGATTGATTTAAACTAGCTTGAAATTGAATTTATTTGAAAAACATTATTTTACAAAAATCGAGTTTCAAAATAAATTCATATTAATTTTAAATGATCATATTTTAAGCTATAATAAAAATGGGTATCTTAGAAACATATATTTGAGGTTCATAAATCATTAGAATTTTATTTGGAACTAAATTATTAAATTAGAAAAATATTTTTATTTTTCGTTTAAAATTCGCTCAGTTTTTGCCCAGTTTTGATCTAACGGTAAAATGGAGGCCTTCCCGAACTCCGATCATTTTGAAATTTTTACAGTGGTTAGACAACATCTCCTGGCAATTTTGACTAAAATTTGAGCATGATCCAACGGTCTAATTGAGAGAAATTAACAAAACAATGTTGAATTTTTTTTGTCAAAACTAGCTGTTGGAAAGTTTGAAAATGTATACCTTGGAGCCAAAACCTCTCTTAATCATCCCCAACGGACATATGATTTTGTAAGCTATAAATATGATGTCTTAGACATGTTTTAACACACTTGAATCATTCTACAAACTTATTTTACATATACACAAAGTTATTCAAGTATTCAATTCATCTTATTGATCAAATTCTTCATTTTTGAGCTATATACTTTGATCAATTTTGATATCTCTTAGTGTGAGCTTCATTTGTATTTTGTTATACACAAGAGAGATATTGTACATTGGTGTTAGCCACCAAAATTTATTCAAATCATATTTGTGAGAGGTGTATCTCATAGAATAGCAAGAGGGATTTCTTATGAAAGTATTGAGGGTGTTTCAATACTTGTAAGAGTGTTTGAGAAGAATACACTTGTAGAGGTTTGATCTTCACCCAGAAGGAGATCGGTTATAGTGGAAATTCTCGGGGAACTAACCGAGCGCGGAGTAGGGGGAACAAGCCGAACCGTGTGGACAAAAAATCTCCGACTTCAAATTGGTTCAATCTTTCTTACACAATCTCTTTATTTATTTGTTATATTAATTGATTGAAGTTGCTTATATTATTGCTTATTCTTGGGATTGATTATTTAATTGATTGTTTTCCTTGATAAACTTATTTAACTAAGTTGCTTTGCTTAAATATTTTAAAAATGTTTTAATTCCGCATTAAGTTTTTAAAACCCTATTCACCCCCCATCTAGGGTATTTTCCGACCTACAAAATGAACCGTTAAAAATGACATAATTAAGCCATGTGCCTAGCACATGACTTCATTTAAGGCCAAAATGCTCAATTTACATTAAAAATACACCAAACCTCCATATGGTACAACAATGGCCCTTCAAACCCTTATCCTCTCTCAAAATTCCTGCCGGAGAAGATATGCATTGAAGAATGAATAAGTAACCATCCTCTGTTTGAGTTTGCAGACAAATAGAATAAAACCATCATTTTAGGTGAATAGACAGACACATCAAAAAAATTTCCACCTAACCCCAAAATTCAACTGAAATTTCAACAGTAGGGTAATAGAAGAACAATGATGACCCATACAACAAAACACCAATGATTGACGAATTAGCAAAGATGATTCAACAATGTAACTAAATACCTGAATTAATCCATCAAGCAAAGCAATTATAATTTGAATCGGGTCTGAATCCAAAATCACAAACATAGCTCAATGGAAATAGATTCAGACTTCAAATTTGAATCGGGTCTGAATCCAAAACCCTTTTTTGCCGATTGTTTCTTTAAGTGGAATATGAGAGCACTATTGGAGGTCATATACGAAGCTTATGAATGTGAAGAAGAAGATGAAAATGACAACGTTTTAAACGAGAATCAAGACGAAAGAATGATGAATAAATACCATGAATTTTCTTTATAGCATTCTATGCCTCTTCTTCTCAGGCTACCGCTCCGACGTCAAGTCCAGCAAGGTCTGGAGGGGCATTGCTATAGAGGTTTGGTGTATTTTTAATGTAAATTGACCATTTTGGACATAAATGAGCTCTTGTGCTAAGCACTTGGCTTAATTCCGTTACTTTTAACGGTTCATTTGGACGGAATAGGCAATATGATACTCGTTGAAAAGTTTGATAGTTAAAGTGGTTCGTTTTAAAGTTAAGTGGGAAAAGTGGTACAAAATTGAAAGTTTAATGATCAAATGGGCTGTTTACTCTATGATTTTTCTCTTCGCAACTACTATTTCTAAGGAAGAAGAAAGGTTTTTCTCTCTCTATAGTAAGGTTCCTAGGCTAAGGGTTGCTTGTTTGAAGTTGAGGCCCACCCCTCTATTTATATAAAACATAAGGGGACAGCACTACAAGAGTGAGTGGAGGAGGACCATAGTATAAGAGTGAGTGGAGTGGTGAGCGAGGTGTATGCTCCGCGAACTAATGAGACACCTCATTTGTACAAATTTGTTATGCCATGTATGAGAGATGAGACGTGCCTCGACATATATATATTGATACTTTGCCCTTTTTGGTACGGAAAATATAATTTGCCTTTTGTAATTTTGTGTCTTGCGAGGCCAAGTTGAATTAGTTTGATCATTGATTGAGTTGAAAAGGTTCTTAAGTCAAGGTGATCACTCAGGCCTTGCTAATTTAGGCCAAGGCGTTTATTTAGGCATGACTGATCTAGGCTAAGGTGATCATTTAGGCCTTGCTGATTTAGGCTAAAGTGAGCTCTTCATATCTGGAGTTGGGCAGTATGACCCTGGCCAAATATTTCACTCTCAGAGTTCATCTTTGTCACGTCAGTCATTCTATCAGGCCTGATTAATCAGTCAATTGTCGCCACTTCAATATACGATTATGACATGTAAAGGTGATAGAAAAGCCCCACATCACAACGGAACTGTCCAAAATATAAAGAAGTAAAACTAGGGAGACAAGGGATGAGTGGCATAGGATATGCTGAGGTGGAAGGATATTTTGGTGTTTTTTTGCTTAAAGGAAGTCAAAAGTATGTTTATTATTGGTTTAGAATATATTTATAAAAATAATAATAAAGAAAAATTCGGTTCGGTTCAGTAAAATTGAACCTTAAGGATATAAAAATTGTTATCGTATAGTAAATTGTTAGTCAACCAGCTTTTGATTACCAATTTGAACCGATTCGGTTCAGTTCAATTTTTTTTTCATTTTGTTCGATTTTCGATTTTTTTTCATTATAAAATGTCAACCCTAATTTTAAGAAAATATATTTATAAAAATAATAATAAAGAAAAATTCGGTTTGGTTTACTAAAACGGAACCTTGAGGATACAAAAGCTGTTATTGTACAATAAATTGTTTGTTAACCAACATTTGATTGCCAATTTTAACTGATTCGGTTTAGTTCAATTTTTTTTTATTTTTGATATAAAATTTCAACCCTAATTTTAAGACAACAAGACGCGTCTTTAAGTTAGACACATCACATCTTAATCATTAAATTTATTTTTCAACAGTGCCAAATTCACTAATCACATTATATGTTAAATCTCAACAACATAATTTTGTATCTTTTATTCATTTGTCATTGCTCCTCGTTATATGGATATACTCATGAAAAGTATGAATTTACTATTAAAGCTAAAAGTACATAATATATATAAACTAGGTTTTGCCGGTACCATCTGGCACAAATAAGAAAAAAGAATTATTAGTCATGATTTTTCTCAAGAGGAATTGTTTACACTACATATAATTTAAACCACTTCACCTCTATCAATGACTTTAGAGGATCCTAATCAATTTGAAGCTATTATAGTTCTCATCAATTTTTGACTAAATTACACATAAAAAAAATTAAACTCCATCTGATTTTTGTCCAATGTAATATTTTGCAATCAAAATTTACTACTGATTGGTAAAAGATAAACCTAGTACACCTTTAAAAATATGAATGGAAGAGATAACGCTACTTAAAATTTTTAATGTTACATTCTTTTACAGTTCTTCTACGGTAAACAATTTCCTTCAAACCATATACATTTTTAACTTAACATTGGATGCAAAAAGATACCCAATGCTAAAGCAGGCTCCCTAAATATACACTTGTAGGAATAATTTTTACCTAACATGCACAAAAAATTATAAGCATGTCCCAAAAAAAGCAGCCTAATACTCAATCAAAGATTGTTACCCTTTGTCTCCATAAGCATCCTCAACATTATTCTCGAAAATGTGGAGGTGTCTATATCCAAGTAACTTGTCCATCGCAAACCTGTGCGGACAAAAATCTGCAGGTAACAATATATACTAACATTATAATGTAAATATAATTTGTTTAAAGGACCCATTTCTATTTGAGATGTTAATTTACCTTGTTATGTACTCCTTATCTTCTTCTATATGTATTGTTTATTCACTTGAACTCCGCGACCAAGTGATCCCAATCCTATAATTTTGTTTGAAGTAAAATATAACAACAACAACAACAACAACAACAACACCAATAACAACAACAACAACAACAACAACAACAACAACAACAACAACAACAACAACAACAACAACAACAACAGCAACAACAACAATAATATAGTATACCATGCAAAGGGGGCAACATAACAGAACTTCTGGATTGACGATATTTTTATAATTAAAGTTAGATTATTAAAAACCTTACATGACCATATATGGCTAAATTGGAAAGCATCCCGGACGGAGGATTTGCGACGGCGCACACTGCATTAGAAGTGACATGAAAAAAATTATAAGTTTATAGTTTTCTTCAATTTTTTTCAACGTAAAAGATATTTATAGTGAATTAATTAATTCAAAGAGGGGCTGTCCTTAAAAGAGTAAAAAGAAAATCAAATTCACCTTGTTAAAATAATATTTGGTGTCGTATATAAAATTAAAACTAAAACTTGATTTTAAAACGTTGCACCAAGGATCATTTATATCCATTCAAATTCCCCACATAAAAGCAAGTCTAATATTTTTTGTTTATTCAAATGGTTGAATATTAAAGTCTATTTAACATTTAGTATAAGCAAAATACAATTGTACTCATTAAATTAGACCATTTAACATGTACACTTGCATTTCTTTTCTTTAATAAATAAATAGCATTCAACATATAATCTGAATTGTTTCATGACAAAAACAAAGTGTAATTTTTCTTGTCCACAAAATAAACCATACACTAAAGAGAAAGAAAAAAAAGATTTTTCAATATTTGCAAATGAGAAAGTTGTTTGATATATTTATGGCTCTAAAAATAAAAGAGTTAGGCTTATTTTACTAAAAGATTTTAAAATTATCTAAATCTAAATAAAATAAAATTTAAAAGTTTTGAATTCAAATAAATAGATATTTTAAAAAAGTGTCTAATCACATTGAAAAAAGTGATGGGCGTATTGGGAGAATTTTGTTTTTCTAACTACTGTTGTTTTGAAACTTATTTAAGTAAATAGGGTATTTTTCATTTTATTTGGGAAAATAGGGTGAATATAAAAAAGCTGGTGGCTCCAACGATTTAAAAAAATAAATTAAAATTACCAACTTAAAAACGCCATTAGCAATAGAGATTTTATATATAAAATCGCTGGGAGCAGTAGCGATTTTACCTGTGAAAATGCCATTGTTGCTAGCGTTTTTAAAACAGTTTTTTTTTTTATTTTTTTTTGGATTTTTTTTCAAATCCGAATATCTTTTCTTGGCTATTTTTTTTCTTCTTTGCTTGATTTTCTTTAAAAAATATATTTTTTCTTTTCTTTGCTTGATTTTCTTTTAGATTTGAGACCTCCATATCTTTTCTTTGTTTGATTTTCCTTTCTTTTAATTTTTTTTAGTTTTGTTTGAATGGTATTATTATAAATTGAATTTCTTATTTAAAGTTATAGCATTTAAATTATATTAGAAAATTATTAGTGTGTGAAAGTTTATTTGTATATATTATTAGTGTGCGAGTTTTATCTTTGAATTCTTGATTTTGATGCGTGTATAAAATTTATCTAATGGTGTACAATGCCTACTACATTATGTGTATTTTATAATATAAATTGATTTGTATTAAATTGTTCAGTACACAACCAAATAATGTTTAATAATTAAAATTAAATATAACTAAAAAAGGTACACGAAGAAATAAAACATTTAGATAAACTCATTACAGATAATAAAGATTCAAAACGAATGGTTTGTGTTTGTGCAAAGATCCATTTGCAGAGTCAATGAATATAGGTGTTGAATACAATACTGAAGAAATGACAACGAGTCCAAATGCACATATGCAACGGAAAATTGATTGAAACCGTGGGTTTTATTAGGTTTTTCTTAAATTGTATTGCATCTTCCTTTTTTTTATGTTCATCAAACTGATGTAAAAGCTTCTTCGTCTATTGTAAGATGGATAAGTTTATGTTTGTTTTGAATCTCTATTACGTGTAATGGGTTTATCTAAATATTTTATTTCTTCATGTAACTTTTTTTAGTTATGTTTAATTTTAATTATTAAAAATTATTTGATTATGTGCACTGAACAATTTAATGTAAATCAATCTATATTATAAAATATACATATTATAGTAGGCATTGTACACAATTAGATAAATTTTATACACGCATTAAGATCAAGAATTCAAAGATAAAACTCTCACACTAACAATATACACAAAATAAACTTTCACACACTAATAATTTTCTAATATAATTTAAATGCTATAACTTTAAATGAGCAATTCAATTTATAATAATATCATGCAAACAAATTTTAAAAAATAATAATTTAAAAGAAAAAAAAAGAATGGAAAATCAAACAAAGACAAGATATGGAGGTCTCAAATCTAAAAGAAAATCAAGCAAAGAAAAAACAAACAACCAGGAAAAAGAAAAGATATGAAAGTTTTTCTTAAAAGAAAATTAAGCAAAGAAGAAAAAAACAGCGAAGAAAAGATATTTGGATTTGAAAAAAAAAATTCCAAAATAAAAAAAAATAACCAACTATTTTAAAATTGCTATTGCCAGTGGAATTTTTACATGTAAAATTGCCATTGTTAGTGGTGTTTTTAAGTTGGTGATTTATTTATTTATTTATTTATTTAAAATCTTTGGTGCCACCGGCGTTTTTATGTTCCATCACCATTTCCCTAAATAAGATGAAAAGTAACCCATTTACCGAAATAAATTTCAAAACAATTCTAGATAGACAAAAAACTCGGCGGATTGGAGTACCAATAGCCGTACATCCTAGACTATCATTAGTTTCTTTATTTTTTATTTTTTTTAAAGCAAGAGACTAAAGAAATTTGAATAAAAGAAATTATGTATGTGACGGTGGAGGCGTTTTTGCAATGTTAGTTCCGGCAATGTCGAGACAGGGGGTTTCGTCCATGTTGGTTGCGATGGTGGTAGCATTTTTAGTTCCCCCATGATGAGAGAATATGATGAGTGGGGGATAAGGAGAGAGAGTAAATGAAGTAAGAGAGAATAACACGTGAGAGCAAAGGTGAATATTCACTACATGAAACAGACACTTAGGGGACATACAAATTATGTCTGTGCAAAGATCCATTTGCAGAGTCAATGAATACAGGTGTTGAATACAATACTGAAGAAATGACAACGAGTCCAAATGCACATATGCAACGGAAAATTGATTGAAACCGTGGGTTTTATTAGGTTTTTCTTAAATTGTATTGCATCTTCCTTTTTTTTATGTTCATCAAACTGATGTAAAAGCTTCTTCGTCTATTGTAAGATGGATAAGTTTATGTTTGTTTTGAATCTCTATTACGTGTAATGGGTTTATCTAAATATTTTATTTCTTCATGTAACTTTTTTTAGTTATGTTTAATTTTAATTATTAAAAATTATTTGACTATGTGCACTGAACAATTTAATGTAAATCAATCTATATTATAAAATATACATATTATAGTAGGCATTGTACACAACTAGATAAATTTTATACACGCATTAAGATCAAGAATTCAAAGATAAAACTCTCACACTAACAATATACACAAAATAAACTTTCACACACTAATAATTTTCTAATATAATTTAAATGCTATAACTTTAAATGAGCAATTCAATTTATAATAATATCATGCAAACAAATTTTAAAAAATAATAATTTAAAAGAAAAAAAAAGAATGGAAAATCAAACAAAGACAAGATATGGAGGTCTCAAATCTAAAAGAAAATCAAGCAAAGAAAAAACAAACAACCAGGAAAAAGAAAAGATATGAATGTTTTTCTTAAAAGAAAATTAAGCAAAGAAGAAAAAAACAGCGAAGAAAAGATATTTGGATTTGAAAAAAAAAATTCCAAAATAAAAAAAAATAACCAACTATTTTAAAATTGCTATTGCCAGTGGAATTTTTACATGTAAAATTGCCATTGTTAGTGGTGTTTTTAAGTTGGTGATTTATTTATTTATTTATTTATTTAAAATCTTTGGTGCCACCGGCGTTTTTATGTTCCATCACCATTTCCCTAAATAAGATGAAAAGTAATCCATTTACCGAAATAAATTTCAAAACAATTCTAGATAGACAAAAAACTCGGCGGATTGGAGTACCAATAGCCGTACATCCTAGACTATCATTAGTTTCTTTATTTTTTATTTTTTTTAAAGCAAGAGACTAAAGAAATTTGAATAAAAGAAATTATGTATGTGACGGTGGAGGCGTTTTTGCAATGTTAGTTCCGGCAATGTCGAGACAGGGGGTTTCGTCCATGTTGGTTGCGATGGTGGTAGCATTTTTAGTTCCCCCATGATGAGAGAATATGATGAGTGGGGGATAAGGAGAGAGAGTAAATGAAGTAAGAGAGAATAACACGTGAGAGCAAAGGTGAATATTCACTACATGAAACAGACACTTAGGAGACATACAAATTATGTCTCCTAAGAGCTGATGTATGTCGCCCAAGCCTTAGGCGACATACCCTATGTCGCCTAAGTGGTGTCTTGTAAGTAGTGTGGCCTAAGATCTTAAACGACATATAAATAAAGTATGTCGCTTAAGTGGTTTACTTAGGAGACATAAGCAATAGAGTATGTCGCTTAAGAGTTTTACGTAGGAGACATAAGCAATAGAGTATGTCTCCTAAGTGTTACACTTAGGAGACATACTCTGATACCATGGTGGTAATAGAAGAAACTCGAGAACTGATCTGTCTGGTTTGTTGAGCTATCTGAGTAAGAAGTTTATTCTGTGCTACAGTATTCTCTGCTTGCCAATTCAAAGCTGCTTCTGCTGCTGAGAGCTTTTTTACTTGTCCATCAGATCTAATGGATGTGGGGTTTTGGATTTTCCATTTGTGGGTTGTCTGATTGGAGAGATCATCAAAATCTTCCTGTGGAGGAAAGACTTGATCTGGAATTTCTTGGGAGAGTAGGTAACATGAAATTGGCTGTTGGTGGGGAACAAGTATTAGTTGTTCTTGTGAAGGGCATGATTGACGGTATGGCCTACCAAGTGCTTTCAGGGCCTTTTGGGTATATGGGGAAAGGCGCTGTGGGTTTGGTTTAGGAGGTTCTGGTTCTTGTGGTGGTGGTGAAGGGTAACAAGAAGGGGTTTCTGGTGATGGTGTGGGTGAGGGTTTATCACCATAAGTGACATAGTAATTAAACTTGCCACTTGGTTCTCCTAAGAGATCAACGGTATTATCACCTGCGTTATACCGTTCTTCAAGGATTTCCTGAGAATTTAAGGCTTTTCCAGCCTTCTTTTTTCTGTATAACTTTAATCCCTTGGGATCTAGCTCTGCCTTATAAGCTAGTTCTTCACAGTCATCACAATAGCACACATCGTACCATATGTGACCTTTTTCATTCCTAGGTTGATAGGAAGGTTTTCCATACTTATCAAAGTAAAGAATAACCAACGGATCAGCCTTTAAAACTGGATCTGTAGGTAACCGCCGAATTTCTTGCATCATATGCAGTTCAGTCTGAAAGGGGTTCCGCTCTGGGGAAGGAGTAGAGATCTTTTGGTTGTTAAACCTCATATCTATCTGTTTGTCAGCTCTGCGGATGTAAGTTGGGTCAGTTTGCTGAAGAGGCTCCGTATTAGCCTGTTCTTGGAGCTTCTCATAAGAAGTAACCCAAACTTCAGGTAACAACTTAACAAGTTCTGGACAAGTAAGTTGTCTGGGAACATACTTTGCTGTGTGAGATGCATCAAAATCAATGGTAAGCATGAGAGCTTCTGAAGTAGAAGATCCAGGTATACATAAATCATAAGAATGATTTTGTACACGGTAAACCATCTGCTGATGAATTGTTGCTGCTGCTGTGCCTGGGACCATTGAAACACCAGTTATCTGAACATGGATTTTTAGTGCCGAACAGACAAAGGGATCACTAAGAGGGACATTAAAATTAGGATATAGTGTAAAAAACACCGTTCCTGCATTTAACGTTGCCTGGACGTTTCCAAGAATTGCTTGTTGATAATTTGTGAGCCTGGAGTCAACAAGTGCAATCCTAGCAACCGCTTGTAAACCTTTGCGTCCATGAAAGGTAACTGCAAATCGGATGGCTCCAAAATGCATATGAGTATAACCCTGAGATAAGGCTATACGGGGAATATCTTTGGGAAAGGGAACAGTAAAAAACTGTTCTTCATGACCAGATTTAACGAACAAAGAATCAAAAGGGGTACACTGGACAAATTCACGAACTGGGAGTTTGGATTTGTCTAATGTGACCAACTGTCTGACTCTTTTTGTAAAAGATTCTGAGGAGGGTTCAATTGAGGTGATTTGCTGGAATTGTAGCTGTCTGTATTCTCCAAGTGCATCATACTGCTGTAGCACAGAATAAACTTCTTACTCAGATAGCTCAACAAACCAGACAGATCAGTTCTCGAGTTTCTTCTATTACCACCATGGAAGAAGCCATTGCAGACATAAAAATGAGAATTAAGGTTCTCCGTAGTCCCTTAACTACGGATCACCTCCCCAGAAAGAGCTATCTGAGTATGTCTTCTATTACCCCCGGTATTGTTATTTACTCCAAAAATACAGAAAAATCTTTTATGGAAATATTGAAAAAGCATGACTAATCTCTGAAATACTTTGATGGTATAAGTTCTTCTTTCTTCCAAAATTATGTTTTCTAAATCTAAGTCTTTATCCGTGTCATCTTCTTCTTCCAAAACTCTTACTCCTACAGATTCTTTTCGTTCTAATGAGTCATTTAGGTCTACTAGTTCTAATAAAGATAAGATAGAGTCTTTGTATGAAATTACCCATTTACCTGTAGAACAGATCCCATAAACAAAGTTAACTATCACAAACCCATATCATGCCAATATAGGGGGAGGTGATCCGTAGTTAAGGGACTACGCAATACCGGGGGAATAGACACACTCTAAAAAGTAAGAAAAAGACAACAATGATAAAAAGAAACAGAATATCATAAAGGGATCTGGAAAAACCAAATCGTAAACAAAGCCAACTTTGGAATAACGTAGTATATATAAAATAGGATAGGCATCCTTATTGAATTTACATAGAAGATGAAAATCTCAAGGGAAAGGCTTCTCAAGAGAGAAGATTACTCTTAAAGAGACACTCATAGGACTAAGACTCTAAGGGATTTCGCAAAGAAATACGGAATAACAAAGGGACCCGATAAGTGTTTCTTATGTCATAAGCCAGGTCATTTCGCAAAAAACTGTCCTGATTCTACAAAGAAGACCCAATTCATGAATCTTCTCCACTAACTTGCACCCGAAATTGCAGAATCAGATGTTGAATCAGTTCTTTCAGCCCAAGATGAGGCATCTCAAGGTTGTTTAATGCAATTAGCTTTCACTGAATTAGAAGCATCAGACGCTGAATCAGACGCTCCTAGTGAAACGGCTAGTTCAGAACTTTCCACTGAACCAGAAGAAGCAGTTCGTTCATTACAATAACTTGCTTTCTCTCAAGAAGAATGTCTCATTATCAAATCCCCTCATGCCAAAGTGAAAATATTCCCTGAGCCATATTCAAAGCCAATAACTGTGTTAGCCCTTTTTGATACCGGTTCTACCAAAACCATGATAAATCCCAGTTTACTCCCTTCTACAATATGGAAACCTTGCCAGTTAGCCTTTCGTGTTGCTAATGGTGAAATACTCTATGCTGACAAAGTTAGTAAACCAATCCTTATCCAACCATTTCCTGGTCTCAGAATCAAGCATGCAGTCTATGGCAGCAGTGCTACCCAAAAGGAATTAATGATAGGATGGGATCTCATCAAGAAAATGCAAGTACAATTTGCTGATACTGGTCTCAAATACAAGAAGCAGTTCCTTCTATGGCATGACCCAGATGCAGCTCTCATGTTCTATCAAGCTGCTCCAGCATATCCAATTGATCCAGGGATATCATTGGATACTCTTAAAAGAAATCTTGTCACCATGTCTTGTGCAGACTCCCATGTTGACTTCCTCACCAAATGTCAAAACCCGCTTTGGCGAAATAGTAAGTTCTTTGTCACACTCCCCTTCAAACTCAATGAAGATGTAAATCCAACAAGAGCATCTCACTCTGGAATGAATCCAGAACATCAGTCTGTCTCATTGCCATCATAATCAAGGTCATAATAGTCATCACGACCATAGATTGGGGTATCTAGAGAATAAGGGCCATCTATAGGAGAGTACTGTTCTTCTTCATCAGGGCTGGTATTTGCGAGTTCTGCAAGTTCTTCGCCAAAATTTCCAGCATTGGGATCATCATCATCATCTGTATCAGATTCTATGCCAACAAATGCCTCTGAGTCTGAGTTTAATTCACCAAAATTCAGAAATTGACGGGATATGGCGTATGTATAAAGCCTGTCAAACAAACGACCACATATTTCCCAGGGAGCTTTTTGCCACGGATCACGATCAAATTTTACATAATCAGGAACAGAATCATAATCAACATTGTTTAGAGCGCAAATGTTCTTTAGAAAAGTAACATAATTTAAGGTGTATGGTTCTTTCACTGATTTTGCAAGGTTTTCTGTGAACCATGCTTCAATGGTAGCATTTAAACCATCCGGGTGGGGAACTCTGAGTGGCTTGTGGAAATGGATCAGGCAATAGGTATGATGATGAGTCTTGAGAGCATCTTTCCATTGTTCAACAGATTTGAACCATTTCAGGAAAATAACAAAATTATATGAGCTTGGGACGCCATATAATATTGCATGAGCATTCTGTGTTTCTGGATCTGAAGTGGCAATCTGTAAATAAAGAAGCAAATCAGCAGCTTTGAAAACAAAGCCGACATGGTAGGATTCTGTGAGATACCATAAGAAAACAAGAGCTATCTTTGGGACTCTGTAACAGTAATGAACATGGAAGAAAGAACAGAACAGATAAATGGGATGAAGACGAAGGCCACAGAAATAAAGGCCATGTTTTTCAAGCAATATTTCTAAATACTTGATCACTAGGTCTTTTGCTCTGAGGTTAATAGCAAAATGGACAACGTGATCTTGGAGCTCAGAGGGTAGAAGAGAGATTGTTGTCATGGGATCAAGGGCTTGTTCAAAGTCTGAGAACTGAAAAGGGTGAGAGGTGTCTGGTTGGGACTTTGATGAACTGGCTTGGAAGGGATTCATGACTTGGGTTAGGGTGTATATGACTGGAAGACAAGATATGTTTTGTGGGTTGGAGTCATTGAATTTGAATGGTTTGCAAAAAGGTTCTTTTAAAAGTGGAGCGATGTGGGATGAGGATTTTAACTGCTCAGTTGCTCCTTGTCGAGAAAAGAAGTCAGCAATAACATTGTTTTTGCCTTGAATGTGTTTGACTTCATAATCCCATTGTGAGAACCATTCGGACCATCTTAACATCTGAGAATTTGGGATCTGCTTGTTCTTAAATTGGATCATGGCTGGAAATGAGGACATATCTATTTCTATCTTAATGTGGTAACCAATAAGATGAAACTGGAATTTCTCAATGCCTCGTTTGACTGCTAGAATTTCCTTGAAAGTTGAGTGATGGCTTTGTTTGCGAATATAGGGGGAGGTGATCCGTAGTTAAGAAACACTCAATGCCTCGTTATTCCAAAGTTGGCTTTGTTTACGATTTGGTTTTTCCAGATCCCTTTATGATATTCTGTTTCTTTTCGTGACGAACTTAAACTTCTTGAACTTTTTCTTCTTGAATTTCTGTTTTTTGAATGGTTTAACAAAAGTATCATCAGAAGTGTTGTGGCGACGTGAGGAATGCTTACGGTATTTCTTCTTGTAAGCCTTCTTGTGTTGAGAACAATCACAGCCTTCTTTGTTCTTACACTTGATTTTCCAATGATCTTTATTGCACGCAGATTTGAGCATCTTGTTGGTTTTTTCCATATCATCCAAGATCTTTTTGTGATTACAAATTCTTTCAACAGAATCAAGGAGGTGCTCATAAATACGGCCAATAGAGAGATCTTTGAGCTCAATACTCTGCATCTTCAGAGTTTTCTGTGCTTCAGTAACTAGAGAATCTGGGAAAGACTGGAAGAAAACCTGTTTCAGGTTTAAATCATCTAGACCGCCAATAGTATAGAACCTTTTTGACATTCTATCATAATGACGTTCTAAATCTTTTTCTTGCAGGGAGCAACACTTCATTCCCATGAATTCAGTTCGAGCAATTTCAGCAAATTTTGTGGGATTTCCAAGGAATTCATTATAAATGGATCCTATGAACACATCAATTGAGGTGATTTGCTGGAATTGTAGCTGTCTGTATTCTCTATGTGCATCATACCAATCATGTAAACGACCAACAACTCGAGCTAAGAATCTCTTAATGACTGATCTGAGATCATAAAGCTCATTGTCAGCAATCATCCATGCCTTGAATTGAAAAAATCGTTCACGCCATTGATTTGGCTTGAGATCATCAAGAGTGAAACGAACATGGTTATCATGAGCATGGTTTGCCTGAGGAGGTGGTTGGTTTAAAGGAACATTGATTGGTTCAGGTGGGTCTTCAACCATAGGTTCTTGGGTTGATTCAGTTGGCTGGGCTGAGTAAATCTGATCAAAGGCTTGAAACAAGTCATCTGATTCAGTTTTTACTGGTTCGCGATCTGAGAAAGCCAAAGCTTTGAGAAAAGATCCTATCTGATTGACAGAATGGTTTTCAAAAGCTTCCATGGTAAACATCTCCAAAGGTTTGGTTGAAGCACCTTGGATAACATCTGGTGGTTCAGCTGGGGGGTATATGCTGAGGGTGTTGTTTTAGGTATGGTTTAGGAGGTAATCTGCTGGGGCTGAGATGGAGAGGGCACTGTTTTCAAAGGAGTAGGAAATGGATCCAGTCCTCTGACTTGTCTGGCTGTAGGAGGGGGTATAACAGCTCTGAGAAGTTTTGACCAATCAACTTGATCAGGGTGTTTGGCTTTATAAGGATAATTTGACTTTGGTGGAACAAACTTTGGTTTGGGTTTTGGGGGAGAGGTTGACCAGGGAGGTAACCTTCTTTTGGGGGGTTCGTCCCAAAGGTTTATGGATTGGGGTTGAGTTTTACCAGAAAGGGAATATTCAGCTGGGTTATATGAAGGTTGGATAGGTCTTTCTGGAGGGTAAAACACCGAATAACTAGAAAAATCCGATGTAGGGTTCACTGGTTGAGGAGCATAAGGATTAGGATGAGTTGCAGCTTGTCGCTTAACAGCTTCACTTCTTTCAAGGGACTCCAATTGAATTTGGAGTGCTCGCTTTTGATTTTCAGAACCTCTGAAAAATTCTGCTGTACCAGCAAAATCTCTGACAGTCATGGAGACAGAACGCATCTGATCATTGAGAACCTTAATTCTCATTTTTATGTCTGCAATGGCTTCTTCCATGGTGGTAATAGAAGAAACTCGAGAACTGATCTGTCTGGTTTGTTGAGCTATCTGAGTAAGAAGTTTATTCTGTGCTACAGCATTCTCTGCTTGCCAATTCAAAGCTGCTTCTGCTGCTGAGAGCTTTTTTACTTGTCCATCAGATACAATGGATTTGGGGTTTTGGATTTTCCATTTGTGGGTTGTCTGATTGGAGAGATCATCAAAGTCTTCCTGTGGAGGAAAGACTTGATCTGGAATTTCTTGGGAGAGTAGGTAACATGAAATTGGCTGTTGGTGGGGAACAAGTATTGGTTGTTCTTGTGAAGGGCATGATTGACGGTATGGCCTGCCAAGTGCTTTCAGGGCCTTTTGGGTATATGGGGAAAGGCGCTGTGGGTTTGGTTTAGGAGGTTCTGGTTCTTGTGGTGGTGGTTAAGTGTAACAAGAAGGGGTTTCTGGTGATGGTGTGGGTGAGGGTTTATCACCATAAGTGACATAGTAATTAAACTTGCCACTTGGTTCTCCTAAGAGATCAACGGTATTATCACCTGCGTTATACCGTTCTTCAAGGATTTCCTGAGAATTTAAGGCTTTTCCAGCCTTCTTTTTTCTGTATAACTTTAATCCCTTGGGATCTAGCTCTGCCTTATAAGCTAGTTCTTCATAGTCATCACAATAGCACACATCGTACCATATGTGACCTTTTTCATTCCTAGGTTGATAGGAAGGTTTTCCATACTTATCAAAGTAAAGAATAACCAACGGATCAGCCTTTAAAACTGGATTTGTAGGTAACCGCCGAATTTCTTGCATCATATGCAGTTCAGTCTGAAAGGGGTTCCGCTCTGGGGAAGGAGTAGAGATCTTTTGATTGTTAAACCTCATCTCTATCTGTTTGTCAGCTCTGCGGATGTAAGTTGGGTCAGTTTGCTGAAGAGGCTCCGTATTAGCCTGTTCTTGGAGCTTCTCATAAGAAGTAACCCAAACTTCAGGTAACAACTTAACAAGTTCTGGACGAGTAAGTTGTCTGGGAACATACTTTGCTGTGTGAGATGCATCAGAATCAATGGTAAGCATGAGAGCTTCTGAAGTAGAAGATCCAGGTATACATAAATCATAAGAATGATTTTGTACACGGTAAACCATCTGCTGATGAATTGTTGCTGCTGCTGTGCCTGGGACCATTGAAACACCAGTTATCTGAACCTGGATTTTTAGTGCCGAACAGACAAAGGGATCACTAAGAGGGACATTAAAATTAGGATATAGTGTAAAAAACACCGTTCCTGCATTTAACGTTGCCTGGACGTTTCCAAGAATTGCTTGTTGATAATTTGTGAGCCTGGAGTCAACAAGTGCAATCCTAGCAACCGCTTGTAAACCTTTGCGTCCATGAAAGGTAACTGCAAATCGGATGGCTCCAAAATGCATATGAGTATAACCCTGAGATAAGGCTATATGGGGAATATCTGTGGGAAAGGGAACAGTAAAAAACTGTTCTTCATGACCAGATTTAACGAACAAAGAATCAAAAGGGGTACACTGGACAAATTCACGAACTGGGAGTTTGGATTTGTCTGATGAGACCAACTGTCTGACTCTTTTTGGAAAAGATTCTGAGGTGGGTTTTTGAAACACATGATATGGGTTTGTGATAGTTAACTTTGTTTCTGGGATCTGTTCTACAGGTAAATGGGTAATTTCATACAAAGACTCTATCTTATCTTTATTAGAACTAGTAGACCTAAACGACTCAGTAGAACGAAAAGAATCTGTAGGAGTAAGAGTTTTGGAAGAAGAAGATGACGCGGATAAAGACTTAGATTTAGAAAACATAATTTTGGAAGAAAGAAGAACTTATACCATCAAAGTATTTCAGAGATAAGTCATGCTTTTTCAATATTTCCATGAAAGATTTTTCTGTATTTTTGGAGTAAATAACAGTTTCATAGATCTGAGATCCTCGACTACCTTTTGTTACATCAAAATCTATAATCTCATATTTGACCACAATCAGGAGCATTTATCAGGCATACACACGGCTGTCCATCGCCTTAAAAGCCTAGCGCTCAACACCTGTCCTTATATGAGAGTATATCTATTTGTGTAACCAAAAGATTTACACCAGTGTTCTGAAAAGGAGAACGAACGGTTTCTGATACAGGAGATCCACACAAATTCTCTGAGTTTTCTGATGTGAGAGATCCATATAAAATGGCAGTCACAGAGCATACTAAAATCAGAAGAAGATGTAAAGTGGCAGCTGTAGAGCATACTAAACATTCTTCAGATTTTCATACTAATCAAAGTATAAATATCACTGAAATTTATTTACTTTCTGAAACAGAAAAACATTTGATCAAAATAGAAAGAAAGAAACCCTTATCTCTTAAAACCTTGAAAGAACAAGTTCTTCCTTAAAAGAACTACTCACGAGAGGACATCTTTACAAGCTCTGATACCAATATAGGGGGAGGTGATCCGTAGTTAAGGGACTACGCAATACCGGGGGAAGAGACACACTCTAAAAACTAAGAAAAAGACAACAATGATAAAAAGAAATAGAATATCATAAAGGGATCTGGAAAAACCAAATCGTAAACAAAGCCAACTTTGGAATAACGTAGTACATATAAAATAGGATAGGCATCCTTATTGAATTTACATAGAAGATGAAAATCTCAAGGGAAAGGCTTCTCAAGAGAGAAGATTACTCTTAAAGAGACACTCATAGGACTAAGACTCTAAGCAAACAAGCACTCGACTCCTCCTGCTTAACAAAGAGAAAACTCACTCCTTTTATAGGGAAAGGGCTGAGCAACATGACAAATAAAAGGACACAGCTGTCCCGACAAATAAAAGCAAAAGCTAAAGATTCCCAATTACTTTTATAAAAGAAAGCTGATAAATACATAAAGCAAAAGCATACAATAATAAAAACGCCGAAAGTGGATTTCTTCACATGCGAGTGTCTGAGAAGTGGAGAGTGATGTCATAGGTGACATCAGTCTGTCTCATTGCCATCATAATCAAGGTCATAATAGTCATCACGACCATAGATTGGGGTATCTGGAGAATAAGGGCCATCTGTAGGAGAGTACTGTTCTTCTTCATCAGGGCTGGTATTTGCGAGTTCTGCAAGTTCTTCGCCAAAATTTCCAGCATTGGGATCATCATCATCATCTGTATCAGATTCTATGCCAACAAATGCCTCTGAGTCTGAGCTTAATTCACCAAAATTCAGAAATTGACGGGATATGGCGTATGCATAAAGCCTGTCAAACAAACGACCATATATTTCCGAGGGAGCTTTTTGCCACGGATCACGATCAAATTTTACATAATCAGGAACAGAATCATAATCAACATTGTTTAGAGCGCAAATGTTCTTTAGAAAAGTAACATAATTTAAGTTGTATGGTTCTTTCACTGATTTAACAAGGTTTTCTGTGAACCATGCTTCAATGGTAGCATTTAAACCATCCGGGTGGGGAACTCTGAGTGGCTTGTGGAAATGGATCAGGCAATAGGTATGATGATGAGTCTTGAGAGCATCTTTCCATTGTTCAACAGATTTGAACCATTTCAGGAAAATAACAAAATTATATGAGCTTGGGATGCCATATAATATTGCATGAGCATTCTGTGTTTCTGGATCTAAAGTGGCAATCTGTAAATAAAGAAGCAAATCAGCAGCTTTGAAAACAAAGCCGACATGGTAGGATTCTGTGAGATACCATAAGAAAACAAGAGCTATCTTTGGGACTCTGTAACAGTAATGAACATGGAAGAAAGAACAGAACAGATAAGTGGGATGAAGACGAAGGCCACAGAAATAAAGGCCATGTTTTTCAAGCAATATTTCTAAATACTTGATCACTAGGTCTTTTGCTCTGAGGTTAATAGCAAAATGGACAACGTGATCTTGGAGCTCAGAGGGTAGAAGAGAGATTGTTGTCATGGGATCAAGGGCTTGTTCAAAGTCTGAGAACTGAAAAGGGTGAGAGGTGTCTGGTTGGGACTTTGATGAACTGGCTTGGAAGGGATTCATGACTTGGGTTAGGGTGTATATGACTGGAAGACAAGATATGTTTTGTGGGTTGGAGTCATTGAATTTGAATGGTTTGCAAAAAGGTTCTTTTAAAAGTGGAGCGATGTGGGATGAGGATTTTAACTGCTCAGTTGCTCCTTGTCGAGAAAAGAAGTCAGCAATACCATTGTTTTTGCCTTAAATGTGTTTGACTTCATAATCCCATTGTGAGAACCATTCGGACCATCTTAACATCTGAGAATTTGGGATATGCTTGTTCTTAAATTGGATCATGGCTGGAAATGAGGACATATCCATTTTTATCTTAATGTGGTAACCAATAAGATGAAACTGGAATTTCTCAATGCCTCGTTTGACTGCTAGAATTTCCTTGAAAGTTGAGTGATAATGCAATTCACCCTGCTTGAATTTTCCTGACTTGTATCCACAAGGAGTTCTAACACCATTCTTTTCTTCTAACAAGATTGCTGCCCAAAATTCATCACTTGCATCAGCTTGCAAAATTCGTTGACCATCTGAAGGGATTTGTAGATCAGGTAACTGGGTAGTGAGCTCTTTCAACTTCTTGACTGCTGTGGTTTGAGCTTCTGACCATGGAGGTGGTGATTTCTTCAAGAGAGCCGAAAAGGGAGCATTATATATAGCAACCTTCTGAATGAATTGAGACATGTAATTCACCAAACCAAGAAACTGCTGGATTTGAGTCTTGCTTGTTAATTTGTCTGGGAATTTCTGCAAATCCTTAGAGATGTGAGGCTGGAGCTAGAATTTTCCATTCTTGATCATCATTCCAAGGAACTCAATTTCTGTTGTACCGATAACCATCTTCTTTTCTGAGAGCATAATTCCATGGGACATAACTATGTGATGGAAATGGTGAAGGAGCTTGAGATGTTCTGCTTTATTCTGGCTGAATAGCAAAATGTCATCAATGTATATTAATGCATTTGCTGCAATGGGTTCAAAAATAGACATCATGGTTTTCTGAAAAACAGATGGAGCATTTTTTAAACCAAAGGGCATTACTGTCCATTGGTAGTGGAAACCAGGAATGCAGAATGCTGTTTTTGGTCGATCAGTGGGAGTGATGCCTAACTGCCAAAAACCTGCTTTCAAATCAAACTTGGAGAAAACATTTGCATTTGAAAGATGGCTAAACAGGGAATGTTTCTGGGGTAATGGAAATTTGTCACTGGCTAGGAAATAGTTCAGCGGTTGATAGTTAATCACTAGCCTCATTTTTCCTCTGACTTGTTCAGATTGCTTATTCACATAAAATGCTTCACACGCCCATGGAGAGGTTGTTTCTTCAATAAGCTGTTGCTGTTTGAGAGAAATCAACTCTTGGAGAGCAAGGAACTGATGTTCTGGATTCATTCCAGAGTGAGATGCTCTTGTTGGATTTACATCTTCATTGAGTTTGAAGGGGAGTGTGACAAAGAACTTGCTATTTCGCCAAAGCGGGTTCTGACATTTGGTGAGGAAGTCAACATGAGAGTCTGCACAAGACATGGTGACAAGATATCTTTTAAGAGTATCCAATGATATCCCTGGATCAATTGGATATGCTGGAGCTGCTTGATAGAACATGAGAGCTGCATCTGGGTCATGCCATGGAAGGAACTGCTTCTTGTATTTGAGACCAGTACCAGCAAATTGTACTTGCATTTTCTTGATGAGATCCCATCCTATCATTAATTCCTTTTGGGTAGCACTGCTGCCATAGACTGCATGCTTGATTCTGAGACTAGGAAATGGTTGGATAAGGATTGGTTTACTAACTTTGTCTACATAGAGTATTTCACCATTAGCAACACGAAAGGCTAACTGGCAAGGTTTCCATATTGTAGAAGGGAGTAAACTGGGATTTATCATGGTTTTGGTAGAACTGGTATCAAAAAGGGCTAACACAGTTATTGGCTTTGAATATGGCTCAGGGAATATTTTCACTTTGGCATGAGGGGATTTGATAATGAGACATTCTTCTTGAGAGAAAGCAAGTTGTTGTAATGAACGAACTGCTTCTTCTGGTTCAGTGGAAAGTTCTGAAGTAGCCGTTTCGCTAGGAGCGTCTGATTCAGCGTCTGATGCTTATGATTCAGTGAAAGCTAATTGCATTAAACAACCTTGAGATGCCTCATCTTGGGCTGAAAGAACTGATTCAACATCTGATTCTGCAATTTCGGGTGCAAGTTGGTGGAGAAGATTCATGAATTGGGTCTTCTTTGTAGAATCAGGACAGTTTTTTGCGAAATGACCTGGCTTATGACATAAGAAACACTTATCGGATTTCTTTCCTCTGAAGTTTCTTTTCGTGACGAACTTAAACTTCTTGAACTTTTTCTTCTTGAATTTATGTTTTTTGAATGGTTTAACAAAAGTATCATCAGAAGTCTTGTGGCGACGTGAGGAATGCTTCCGGTATTTCTTCTTGTAAGCCTTCTTGTGTTGAGAACAATCACAACCTTCTTTGTTCTTACACTTGATTTTCCAATGATCTTTATTGCACGCAGATTTGAGCATCTTGTTGGTTTTTTCCATATCATCCAAGATCTTTTTGTGATTACAAATTCTTTCAACAGAATCAAGGAGGTGCTCATAAATACGGCCAATAGAGAGATCTTTGAGTTCAATATTCTGCATCTTCAGAGTTTTCTGTGCTTCAGTAACTAGAGAATCTGGGAAAGACTAGAAGAAAACCTGTTTCAGGTTTAAATCATCTAGACCGCCAATAGTATAGAACCTTTTCGACATTCTATCATAATGACGTTCTAAATCTTTTTCTTGCAGGGAGCAACACTTCATTCCCATGAATTCAGTTCGAGCAATTTCAGCAAATTTTGTGGGATTTCCAAGGAATTCATTATAAATGGATCCTAGGAACACATCAATTGAGGTGATTTGCTGGAATTGTAGCTGTCTGTATTCTCCAAGTGCATCATACCAATCATGTAAACGACCAACAACTCGAGCTAAGAATCTCTTAATGACTGATCTGAGATCATAAAGCTCATTGTCAGCAATCATCCATGCCTTGAATTGAAAAAATCATTCACGCCATTGATTTGGCTTGAGATCATCAAGAGTGAAACGAACATGGTTATCATGAGCATGGTTTGCCTGAGGAGGTGGTTGGTTTAAAGGAACATTGATTGGTTCAGGTGGGTCTTCAACCATAGGTTCTTGGGTTGATTCAGTTGGCTGGTGTGAGAATCCACAAATGCGACCCCCGAGTCTCGTCCCCGTTCGTTGGGTGTCTCGAAACGTCGGAACGGATCCCGTCGTTCCATTTTCTTGGAGTTGGTTTGATAATTCATATCGGGTGTCCCTCTATCCTGTTTCTAGGTTCAAGAAGGTTCGTTCAGAGTCGCCAGTACGTTTTACGAGAAAACGGACAAAAAGGGTTTTGTAAGGGGAAAGGCTACATATAAGCCTTTCTTTACACGTTTGTCTGCGAAACCAGGATTCTATAGGGTTCGGGAACTATATTACGGTTTGGGAAGGTGTTAAGCACCCATTCCGCCCTTTTGGTCTCTAGTGATCTTATATGTTTATTCTATGTTGAAAAACTTGGATGCTTTTACTGACAGTCTACTACTTTTCAAATGAAAACCCTAATTTCTGGGAGAAAACGGGAAAGGGATAGAAACCTTTGTGTTCCGAGATCCGGTGTTTTTATTATTGAAAGATATAAATACAAATGACAAAAACCTTTTATTTTGAAAGAGTATCCCGTATTATTTCCTCAGATAATGATGGTTTTCTCGTGTTGTGATTACTTTTGTAAAAGTTCGGATCTTGTATCGGGACTAATTTAATATGGAACTAGAACTCTTTGAGGAGAGTTATCAGACACGTCGCAGTCTATAGAGAAGACAGGATATGTTGATTTTAATTCCTAGATAAGTCGTATCAGTCCGGGTTTTGAAAGCAGAATTTTATCCGGATGATAACGTACTTATTCTTCTGGTTTTGCAAATGGTTTTATCGGGGTCCTTTGTTTTGAAGACGGTAGACTATTTATAACTTGGCAATAAGTTTATTCAAATAAAACGAGGACAAAACAACAGAAATAAAACAAGTACACGGACAAACCTGATTTTCGAGCGCGTTAGAAACCTAGCACAACCATGTTGCCACTTCGCTTACTAGGACGGGGATCGACCTGCCCGGTCAGGTCGCGGGGATCGACCTGCAATGATACAGCAGAGAGATCTCCGACGATGATAATCTTCTCCTTCTTCAGATATTTCCAAGAATTCGATTCCCGAGATTGGACACGTCGAGTGTCGAGAATAGATTCGATAATTCTTCAGAAATAAGACGATAATAGAAAATACTAGACGAAAGATCAGAAAATCAGATCATAAACTCGCAATTCTGCTCTAAAACTGCTGTTTTTTGCTGTGATGTTGGTATCCCCAAACCTTGGGTGCTGCTGGCCTATTTATAGTGCCGAAAAGGTGTATGTCGTGCGACATTTGGGCGTATGTCGCGCGACATACTTGACTGTCGCGCGACATTCTACTTTAATGATGATTTTGACTCACTGCTGAGTCAGAAAGTGGAGTGGTGGGGTGTTTGTCGCGCGACATGTTCCCCAAAAGGTAGGATTGTCATGCGACATACACCAGTATGTCGTGCGACAATCTTGACTGTCGCGCGACAATCTTGAATGTCGTGCGACATTTCACTTTAAAACATGTTTGTTTGGCCAATAGACGCTTCCGGGGCAGTCTCGGGTGTTCAGGTGGATCCCGGAGTCCAGAAATAGCAGTTCTCGAAGGTTGTTAGGGTTCTTGCGGGGGTGGTCACGGATCGGGGTGTCTACAGCTGGGCTGAGTAAATCTGATCAAAGGCTTGAAACAAGTCATCTGATTCAGTTTTTACTGGTTCGCGATCTGAGAAAGCCAAAGCTTTGAGAAAAGATCCTATCTGATTGACAGAATGGTTTTCAAAAGCTTCCATGGTAAACATATCCAAAGGTTTGGTTGAAGCACCTTGGATAACATCTGGTGGTTAAGCTGGGGGGGGGGGTATATGCTGAGGGTGTTGTTTTAGGTGTGGTTTGGGAGGTAATCTGCTGGGGCTGAGATGGAGAGGGCACTGTTTTTAAAGGAGTAGGAAATGGATCCAGTCCTCTGACTTGTCTGGCTGTAGGAGGGGGTGTAACAGCTCTGAGAGGTTTTGACCAATCAACTTGATCAGGGTGTTTGGCTTTATAAGGATAATTTGGCTTTGGTGGAACAAACTTTGGTTTGGGTTTTGGGGGAGAGGTTGACCAGGGAGGTAACCTTCTTTTGGGGGGTTCGTCCCAAAGGTTTATGGATTGGGGTTGAGTTTTACCAGAAAGGGAATATTCAGCTGGGTTATACGAAGGTTGGATAGGTCTTTCTGGAGGGTAAAACACCGAATAACTAGAAAAATCCGATGTAGGGTTCACTGGTTGAGGAGCATAAGGATTAGGATGAGTTGCAGCTTGTCGCTTAACAGCTTCACTTCTTTCAAGGGACTCCAATTGAATTTGGAGTGCTCGCTTTTGATTTTCAGAATCTCTGAAAAATTTCTTTCTTACCAGCAAAATCTCTGACAATCATGGAGACAAAACGCATCTAATCATTGAGAACCTTAATTCTCATTTTTACACTTAGGAGACATACTCTATTGCTTATGTCTCCTACGTAAAACTCTTAAGCGACATACTCTGTTTGTAAGTCGCTTAAGTGTTAGACTTAAGAGACACATAAAATATAGTATGTTTCCTAAGTTGTACACTTAGGAGACATACTCTATTGCTTATGTCGCGTAAGTATACAACTTAAGCAACATATGATATTTGTATGTTGCTTAAGTGGTGATCTTAGGAGACATACAAATGTATGTATGTCGCTTAAGTTGTGATCTTAGGAGAGATACAAAGTTAAGTATGTCGCTTCAGTGCTAATCTTAAGAGACATACAAATGTATGTATGTCGCATAACTATGTTTGATTAAAAGTATTGACCACCACTTAGGAGACATACTTTAATTTGTATGTCTCCTAAGATGTTGCAGACCTTCATTCTAAATTTGATACCAATTCATTCACACACAACAAAATTTCTACAAATCAACCTGTAATATAAATTTGATACCAATTCATTCACACACAATTAAATCACACAAAAAGAAGCCAAAATTAAAATGTACAAAGTCTAATATTTACAAGCCAAAATTAAAATGTACAAAGAGTACAAGCCAAAATTCAAGTATAGAATAAAAATACCATAAGTCTAGCAATAGAGAAAAGAAAGAAGTCGATATATAAATATGCAAAATAATATATATATAAACAAGTCTATCACTAAACCTCTCTTGGTCTACCATCACCCGTAGGAAGATTCGCCATCATCGACGATACTAGATCCCGTACCCGCGCTTCCATCGCCTCATCGCTTGCTTTCTGTCGCGCTTCCGTCGCCTCTCAACATGACAAATGAAACTGAAAAATAAATTGAAGAAACATATTCTCACATATTTTATATCATATTTATTTACCATAGTTTATGGGATTTTAACAACCTTCAAGTCCACTGTTTTTATAAAAATTACCCAGATCAGAATAAATAACATTAGACTCCGAAATTTACACAGAAGATTAATAACACATTAAAATTACTCTATGATTTATTTCATAATTTTTGAGTTAGTTTTAGGAAGCTAAATAAATTGTTGAAACAGTAAACACAGTGCTGTCACTACAGAGGGCAGATTACTTTCTTATCTTCAAAAATTCACACACAGAAATTTATAAGTCCTATGTCAATAAATTTCTTATATGTTGTTCCTCCACGAGTCTATTTTATTATTCAAGTGCAATTTCTAATTTTCATCTTGTAGTTTCTGAGTTATAAATGTTTTAGTACAGTAAGGTCAGATTTGATAGATTTACAGAGATAATCTAAATATAACATGAAAAATAGTAAATAAACTATACTAACTCTAAAAAAAATTTGAGAGAGAGATAGAGTATTACCTTTAAGATTGAAGGTTTGAAGAACCGAAGAAGCAAATCGAGAATTTGGGGAAGAATCGAAGGAGGCGTTGTGTGGAGTGAGAGCTAGAGAGTGGAGTCTGAAGGAGTAAAAATTATACTAGGTCCATGGTGGCTAGAGAATGGGGGCAGCGTGGAGATGGAGGAGGTGAGAGACAGAGGTCGATGGTGGCAGGGGAATGGGGGAAGCATGGAGATGGAGGAGGTGAGAGAGAGAGGTGAGGTAAGAGTGATAAAGATTAGGTCTAGAAATTGGGGATATATACCACACACTTAGGCGACACACTTATTTATGTGTCTCCTAAGATTAACTCTTAAAAGACATACATGTATACCTACGTCGCCTAAGTAAAAAATATTTGCCTCTTTTTTTTTCGCGGAAAATTTGAATTTTTGGCGGAGAACTCAATTTTTTTTAAAACATTTTAGGCGACATATTAATTGATGTATGTCTCTTAAGAGTAGACTTAGGCAACATATACATACCTATGTCGCCCAAGTAAAAAAAAATTGCCCCCTTTTTTTTGGCGAAAAATTAGAAAAAATATTTCGCGGAAAATTCAATTTTTTTTAAAACATCTTAGGAGACATACTAATTAATGTATGTCGCTTAAGAGTACACTTAGGAGACATACGGATATTAGTATGTCGCCTAAGAGTTTTCAGTTTTAAAAATTAATTTTGTTTTTTATTTATATAAAAGAGTTTTCAGTTTTTAAACATTTCCTAATGCCCATTTTACCAATATTAAATACATAAAAACTTAATTTTGGAAACCCAAAAAATCATATCAATAATATAAAAGACTGATAATATTGAATGAATGTATTAAACACTAATAATTGTCTTTTATGTTACAAATTTGAAATGTAAATGTAAAAATTTATGTTTAATGGTAAATAAACTAAATATTCAGTCAGTTTTTAAAATTAATAACCATTTTTATTTATTTTATTGTATACAACAATTATTTTACTTAATTAATCTAGTTTGTAACAATTAATTCACTTGATTAATAACGCTTACAATAATAGAAAAACCAATCGATTTAATTACAAATAATAACAATACAACATTAATTGTAGTCATCATCGTCACTATGATCCTGATCCTGATCCTCTTCTTCATTATTATCGTCAATTAAGAAATCATTGTTAAACCCTTCTGCAACGTCGGAGTCCTCATTCTTGTCATCATCGTTGGGAATATCTATTCGTAGTACTGAACTAAATTCGATAAATAAACTAGATATCAGAAAACAGTTCGCATCAGGCTCTTGATACGGTTCGTCTACTTCATATAGATGACTGGCGGTTGCATCCCTTGATAGTGTGCTTTCACTGTATGTACCTCAGTGAAACATCATGTTAACGAGTTTTCAACCGACACTAGCCGACAGATCATCTATACAGAACACTTGTCTTGCCATCTTGGCAAGAATAAATGGGAACTCGTCGTACCAACTAGTCCAAGTGTTTATAGATAAAAGACCACAATCAAACTTTGTGTTACCGGGAACATTAGGACCTGTGTTGTACCACTTACACCTGAACAACACAATTGACATGCCTCCCGCATACCTTAGTTCGACAACTGCTTACAGAATCCCATAGTATATGATGTCACTACCCACTACCATCACTCCACTATTCCGACTCTTTCAGATCTGGTCTCGCCACCAACTAACAAACTTGACACCATTTACGTCACACTGTGAATAAATGGGTCAACTCACTGGTATAGATGCCAAAATTTGTCGCCTAAGATAAGTCATTCAAACCCCACAAATCAACCTGTGTTATAAATTTGATACCAATTCATTCACACAAATTTAGGGATAGATAGTTAGAAAAAATTTATGGATTGAATAAAACGGGAATTTTCCCTTAATTTATAATTATCACTTAGGCGACACACTTATTTATGTATGTCTCCTAATATTACCTCTTAAGCGACATATATAAATATCAATGTCGCCTAAGACTCTCAATTTTTTGCCTCCTTTTTCCCGCGAACAAAATTTTTTACCTCTTTTTTTTCGCGGAAAATTCAATTTTTTTAGAAACTCTTAGGCCACATACTAATTTTGTATGTCTCTTAAGATATGTATTTAAGAGACATACAAAATTAGTATGTCCCCTAAGAGTCTCAATTTTTTGCCTCCTCCTTCCTGCGAACAAAATTGTTTTGCCTCTTTTTTTTCGCGGAAAACTCAAATTTTTTTAGAAACTCTTAGGCGACATACTAATTTTGTATGTCTCTTAAGATATATACTAGAGAGACATACAAAATTAGTATGTCGCCTAAGGGTCTCAATTTTTTGCCTCCTTCCCGCGGACAAAATTTTTTTGCCTCTTTTTTTTTTGCGGAAAATTCAAATTTTTTTAGAAACTCTTAGGCGACATACTAATTTTGTATGTCTCTTAAGATATGTACTTAAGAGACATACAAAATTAGTATGTCGCCTAAGATAAATCAGTCAAACTCTGCGCGTAAAAATAGTGTCGGTGGTCAAAAGCACTTAGGCGACATACAATTAAGTATGTCTCCTAAGGAAGATCTTAAGAGACATACAATTAAGTATGTCTCCTAAGTATATTTCTTATGAGACATAGTATATGTATGTCTCCTAAGAGAAGTATTTAGGCGACATATCTTCATTGTATGTCGCATAAGTATATACTTAGGCGACACACTAATTGTAAGTCTCCTAAGTGACACTCTTAGGAGACATACGGAGTATATATGTCTTGTAAGTAGGTACTTAGGCGACATACTAAAGGTATGTCTCTTAAGAGAGAAACTTAGGAGACATACAGTTAGTATGTCTCCTAAGATGTGTTTTAGGAGACATACCCAATAGAGTATGTCGCCTAAGACCACATCTGGTGTAGTGATTGGTGTATATGTGTAAAAAGAGTGAGAGGGCTGTCACTGGGACAATCTTGGATTAACTTGGAGCTTTCAAGGTCATTTCTCGGTGTTGTTAAAATAATGTTTGGCCAGCGGCAGTCACGAACTGTGAGTGGTGATTAGTCGAGGTGCACAAAAGCTGGTCCGGACACTCTGTGGGGAATCAAATTTTTTTTTAAAAAGGTGAGAGTAAAAATAATTGTGTGTATGTTAGTGTATTGGTTTAAACAATGTGTAAGAAAAAAAGAATATTTAATGGTTGATATTTATTGGCTATAAATAAATACATCTAAGGTGAGTATTAGTTGTTGGAGATAAACCATATTCTAAGGTCTATATTGTGTATATCTTATTTAAAGTGTTTATGAACCATTGATTGTGTTGAAAAGTTAAAAGAAGCTTGGTCAAAAAAAATATTTATTATATAGATGATGCATCTATTATTAAAATAATTATCTCTTTGTTAAAACATAGTATTATTTTTAAAAATTGCACTATACACTTTTAAAATTATATATTATTTTAACATGCATCAGCAATAATCTTATATTTATTATAATAGTATTATGAAAGAAGTCTACTTTTCTCTCTTAATTATAATGTTGTCCAATTAATTATACCTTCATCTTATCACTTTTCCATCTTAACTTTTTCTTTCCCCAATATCTTAATATCTATACACATTCATCTATTCACACACTTTTACATAACCCTTTAGATCACTCGATTCATTTGGCACAATAATTCACTCTTGCACTTATAAATCCACGAGTATTTGGTAGAAAGGTTTGTTGTTTCATTCAAATTTCAAGATTCAAAGGAAGACTTTTTTTTTCTTATCATTTATATATTAATTACTAAGTATTAATTGATTTAGCCTTAAATTTTTTTTGTTCTTAAAGCTCTTCTCAAACTTTGTGTTACATTTTTTGTTCTTCAAACTCTCCTATAATTTTGTGCTAATTACATACGTAAGTACTGCCCCTCTCATGAACTATTTTATTTTGATCATTAGATGTACACGAGTAAATGTTGATTGCAATAACGAACTATTCCTAATCTAGAATAATTGTTTCACTTTTTCTTCATGATTTCTTAAATTAATAGTACAATTATTTAAAACAAAAATTATAAAATTAAATTTTAAATTTTACAATAGAAATATGTTATATTAATTTACTATAAATTATGTTAAATTAAATTAATTATTTTTAAAATATTAAAATCAAAGCGAAGCAATCTATCAATTTAAGAAGCATAAGAATAAAAATTAATTATTTTTAAAATATTAAAATAGAATTTTTGGAAAATAAAATTATATAATAAACTATATGCTAAAATGTCTCCTCATCATGTAATTATTAACATGGTTATTTTAATAATAACCTCACATGCACATGCAATAAATAGGGGTGGATGATGGAAAAAGACACTGCGACTACTACTACTGTACGTGCATTGGATTTTATGTAATTTTGAGATGACGTCACGCCATGATTAGGAAATATATTTATTAAAAAAGTATCTTTAATGATATTGTCTAAGAGATTATCTTCTTTAAAATTCATAAAATAAAATTAACAATTTTAAATGCAATATGGTCTTGTTTTTGTAAGTCCTGATTCGTACTTTTTAATAATTATAATTTTTATGACAAATAATTTATAAAATAAAAGTTAAATATTTAAAAACTTAAAAAATAAAAATATGTAAATAAAATATGATAATGATATACTGTGAGACATTGTCTAAGTGACAATTTAAAAGCATATAATCAATCACCTTCACAACTTCTATTCCCAATTTTTGCCACATAAATTTGATGGTTATTATCAATGGTTGCAGTTAAGAGCAATTTTTTGGTTCCTTAATTGTCTATCTTATATGACATCTCATTTTTATCCAATTAATGGTTGTATTAGAGATGCTAGAATATTTAATAGAATATTTTCAAATTTAAATCACATTTCCCTCAATTTTTTGAAACAAAATTCAAATTAATTAATTTGTGACCAATTAATATAGTGAACCCCACAGATTTGGTTAATGAGAAAAAATTGTCAATAGGAATGGCCACATTGTTAACTTTAACAACTATAATCAAAAGTCATTTTGATTATTCAATTTTAGTTATTCCATTGGAGATGCTTTAAGAGGAGTAGATTTAGTTATTGGTTAAAAGGGGGTTAGGATTTGGAAGAGAGCGAAATAGATGGGTTTGAAGATTTTGGGTAAAGGACGGAGTGATTTGGGTGAAATAATTTATGGAAAAAGAAGATTTGTGTACAACTGCAAAATTTGGGATGAAATTTGATGAGTTTTTGAGGCGTGTGAAGGTATGGAGAGGTTTGGAGAAGATTGGTTTCGAAAATGAGGGATAATATTGAATTTCAAAAATAGGGGAAAGATAAATGAGGTCTTAGCCAAGCATCAGTCGACTAATGGCATCAGTCGACTGATGGCATTAGTTGACTAAGCAGTCCCTTAGTCGACCGATTAAGCAGTTTTTTGTAGAATTTTGATAGCTTTTCCCTTAGCTATATATGAGGCTATATTTTTATATGTTGGCCACTGTTGGACTGTAAAATAACTATTAGTCAACACAATAACATGTAGAATGAATGCGAGCTATGTAAATACAATTTTAGCACAAGAGATAATTCAATAAATGTATAAAATGATTGTATGCTCATGGAAAATCAATAATTGTTCAATTTATATGAACATTTTGGACAACTAGATATCACATGCTCTAGTCATACCAAGTTCATGTCGAATAGTACAAAAATAATCATCCGGGAGTGGTTTTCTGAAAATATTCGCAAATTGTGATTCGGTGCTAACGAATTCAATATCAATATCACCTTTTTGCACATGATCACGAATAAAATGTTGTCTTATCTCAATGTGCTTGGTACGTGAGTGTTGTGTGGAATGTAACTAAAACTAATTCCAAAAGACTAGTGCCTGTCTTAGAAAATGACACTTGTATTATTACATTTGATGGGAATGTGACTAAAACTAATTCCAAAATCTTCTAATTGTTGTTTAATATATAAAGTTTATGTGCAACAACTTTCGGCCGCCACATATTTGGCTTTAGCCATGGATAAAGACACCGGGTTTTGTTTCTTACTTGACCAAAAGACTAGTGCCTGTCTTAAAAAATGACAAGTGCCACTAGTGTTTTTCTATCGATTTTGCATCTGGCAAAGTCAGCGTCCGAATAGCTATTTAAGTCAAAATTGCTCTCTATTAGATACCATAATCCTAAAGAGCTAGTGCCGGCTAGATATCGAAAAATATATTTTACGAAAACCAAATGTTATTCTTTAGGATCTGTTTAGAATCGTGCACAAAGATATACACTAAACATGAAGTCCGGCTAGCTAGTAGCTGTCAAATAAATTAGAGTACCGATCATACCTCCATATTTTTTGATGTCGATATTCTTACCACTTTTATCTTCGTCGAGCTTCAATGTCGAACTCATCGGTGTACTCATCAACTTAACTCCTTCCAAATCGCATTTCCTCAATAGTTCCTTGATGTACTTCTCTTGGTTGACAAATATTCCATCTTCGTTAATTGTCGAATCTTCAAATCTTTAATTCGACTCAAACAATTATAATAGAAAAAGTGTTTTTGACATCGGAATCAAGCCAACTAACATCTAAAACTTTTATTTCTGGATATTTCTTAAAATTCTTAATTGATAAAAACTTTGATCAGCTACAATTTCGGGCTTCTTACGACAATTCTTGGTTTTTTTCAGAAACTTCATAAATCGATTCAATTGAGCTTCTTTTATCTTAGAATCACTCTTAAACACTTGCACTCACTTCATTAATGCTTGAGGACAATCTTATTCTCCTCTTGCTAGTGCTTTGGGATTAGTTTGCAGAGTTTTCCTAGCCTCGAGTCTTGGAATGGGTATTGGCTTCTTTTTCAAACTTCTTTTTGCACTTTTTCGCATTTAACTTTCTTTCTTACATCTAACCTCAATTGCTTAACCATTTTAGGCCTATAAAATGGCTTAGTAACATAAAAATACAATGCAATGCGTTATTTTCATGCTTAAACTGAATTTACATGCAATTTTTGATTTTAGACAGTAATTATAAGCTAATTGAGCCTTGGGTTCAATAATTGCCCTGTTGTGTTTTTTGCTCGGTTCCAAACCCAAGGGAAGATGAGTTTTATGGGAAATCAAATTGTTCGCTTAAATGGTGCAAAAGAGGATTTGTGGTTCTGGTAAGGTGCAAAAGCACTTTTGCACCCAGAATATTGCATTCTGGAATGGTGCAAAAGCACTTTTGTAGTTACGCGGAAAAAGTGCAAAAGTCATTTTGCAGTTAGGCGAGAAATATGTTTCCTTATCAAACTTGGTTTCCTTGTTTATTTTGGTCTCTATTTCCTTGTTAATAGTTTCCTTATTTACATAGGATTGTATTTCCTTATTTTATATTGGATGGACTCTATTATATTATTATATATAGATAGAATCATTCAATAGAATAAGGTATGAGAGAATTATTCTTCTTTCTGTGGGATTTGTGGGAGAGTTCATCTTGTTGTGAGAGAGGTTAAAGGGCTGTTGATTTTCTTCTTCTGTGAGTGCTTTGAGTGCAATAATTCTTGTGATAGATTTTGTAATCATTTTCAAAGAATTAGTGAAATCTTCGTTTGTCAAATATTGTGTGTTCCATTATCTATCTTCTTGCTTGTTTCTCATCCATATTATCTCTAGTTATTAATATTCACTATTTGAATTACGATCCGTGGCGTGATTTATCGTTAATAATCACAACAAGTGGTATCAGAGGGTGGTATTCAAGTAGGTGGGTGTTATAATGGAGAAATCTTATAGGATGGAGAAGTTCGATGGAATCATGAATTTCAGCCTATGGCAGATGAGTATGAAAGACTATCTCGTAGTGCTGGACTTGGATGATGCCCTAGAAGGTCCACCAATGGTGGAACAAAAGAAGAAGGATTTGGATGATATGGAATGCTCAAGACTCGAAGCTGTATATGAAGAATTGAAAAATCAGGATAAAGCCTTGCAACTAATTTGGACTCTACCAGGTTCGTACAAGACGCTAATTCAGAACTTTATGAGTAGATCATCTTTCAGCACCTTGGAGGTGTGTCAAGCTCTGTCTGCGGAAGAAATGATGAGAAAGAGGGATCGAATCAATACCGTTCAAGAAAACGCGTTTGTAGCGAATGAAAAGAAAGGTTCTAGCAAAGGACGGAAGACTATCTTTAAAGAAGATTGCTTTAAATGTGGTCAACCGGGCCATTATGCTAGGGACTGCCCAAGGAAGAAGGATGACATCAGGGAAAAACCGGCTACTAACCTTGATGGAGCCGCAACCGTTGCGATGACTTCTTATGACAAAGAAGCCGATCTTATAGATATCCTACTGATGCCTGCAAGCCTTATTGGTCAGGGAGGATGGTTCTTGGATTGCGGTGCCGCTATGCATGTTTGCAACAATCGTTCATTGTATAACACATATGAAGATTGTAGCGGGTTTGTCTACATGGGGGATGGCTCCAGATTACTAGTTCGTGGAGTTGGTGAAGTCCGCCTGGATTTGTTTGATGGCTCAGTTCAAACAATCATAAATGTTAGACATGTGCCGGAGATAAAGTGGAATCTAATCATTCTCTCTAGATTAGAATCACTTGGGATGTGATACTCTACTCGAGGTGGAGTAATGAGCGTGTATCATGGCGACGATGTGGTCTTGAAGGCAAGTCATTGCAGGGGCTTGTATAGATTACATGAGAGAATTGTACATAATGGTGCTAGGGAACCAAGAAGCATATGTTCTGGTGGTGCAAACGTAGCAAGGATGAGTTATGGCTTAGGTGGTGGCTCTAGACCGTTGACAACTCAGAGTTACGTGCCAGTGATGGTGTCCAATACGGATATGGTCTGATTATCGAAATAGATAATCGGATGTGGCTCGATCATTGACATAGATGGTTGAGTGGCCCTTGTAAAGGGTGAGACAAAAGAAGATTTCATGTGTCAACAAGGCGAAGAAGAAGATAGCAGTTGGTTTTGTTACCTTCGCAAAAGGTGGTGATTGTTGTGTTTTTTGCTCGGTTCCAAACCCAAGGGAAGATGAGTTTTATGGGAAATCAAATTGTTCGCTTAAATGGTGCAAAAGAGGATTTGTGGTTCTGGTAAGGTGCAAAAGCACTTTTGCACCCAGAATATTGCATTCTGGAATGGTGCAAAAGCACTTTTGCAGTTACGCGGAAAAAGTGCAAAAGTCGTTTTGCAGTTAGGCGATAAATATGTTTCCTTATCAAACTTGGTTTCCTTGTTTATTTTGGTCTCTATTTCCTTGTTAATAGTTTCCTTATTTACATATGATTGTATTTCCTTATTTTATATTGGATGGACTCTATTATATTGTTATATATAGATAGAATCATTCAATATAATAAGGCATGAGAGAATTATTCTTCTTTCTGTGGGATTTGTGGGAGAGTTCATCTTGTTGTGAGAGAGGTTAAAGAGCTGTTGATTTTCTTCTTCTGTGAGTGCTTTGAGTGCAATAATTCTTGTGATAGATTTTGTAATCGTTTTCAAAGAATTAGTGAAATCTTCGTTTGTCGAATATTGTGTGTTCCATTATCTATCTTCTTGCTTGTTTCTCATCCATATTATCTCTAGTTATTAATATCCACTATTTGAATTACGATCTGTGGCGTGATTTATTGTTAATAATCACAACATGCCCTTCTAACCTCCAACCACAATGGGTAAACACACATGCTCTTCACCTGTATATTTATTAATCTCCACTTTTTCAAACTTATCATAGTCATTGAAGTGCATTTAATGTCATCATGGTGTTCTGATGGAGAAGTACATTGTCTACCATCAGAGTACACTATTATAGGCAAATATCTCATCACAGCACCAGATTACAGACATCTAAGAGGTCCATTAACTCTCCTGTTTCCCTTAATAGTCTTCGGTTGGTCTTGCAAATGTGGGTTAGCACACATATGCGGCCTTGCTAAGTCAACGATATGGTCCTTATCTTGCTAACGTTGGCTCCCACGTTGAACATTGACTTATTGACTTTATTTAACAAAAATCCACCCTCATCATACTCATACATCAATATTAATAAAAAACTAATTGTATATGCGTTATCCATGTTGTTATCTGTGCTTACAACACTATTCATGTTTGTATAGAATTTTGCGTATTTATGACCCTATTCATCGTTACGAAAAATTATTTTTACTTGTTTGAGATGTTTAAATAAATTAGTTTTATTTAATGTCCAATTCCAACACACACCCATATATTTATATTGTAAGGTCCAAAATTATAAGGACTTAGCCTAGTTTAACTTAATTCTGGTGCCTAATCGTTTTGATTTATAGTCGCTTACCTCAAGTGAAGAGGCGTTAAAGTGAAGAAAATTCGATCGATAAGCAAACGTCTAAAGCCTTGAGCATGAATCCAATGTATTAAGGGATCGAGTTAAGTGAGAAAGCATTAGCAATTGGATTTAATTCGAGTTCTAGGTGTTGATTTTTTTAATGTTCATCTCAAACTATTTTCGAATTAAATTCATATTTTAAAAGGTGGATTTCTTATTGCACGCGAGTTTACTATACTTATTTTGCTTCGGAAACTATCATTCAATATGTAGACATGACTTAAGAGCTTTCGGAGTGATCCATGTGTGTTTAAAACAAACCGAATGAAAAATGCTATATAAAATCAAGTGCATTAGAAATCAATGAACGGGCCCATTATGAGCGTAAGTAAACCGGTCCATTCATTAAATCTTGGCTAAGAGCTGCAATTTTGAAAATAAACTACAGACCCATTATGGTAGTAAGCCGTCTGCTAGTTATTTATGGGCAACGTGAATTTTGAAAAAGTTGTGATAAAATTTATTTTAACTCGATTTGTTCCCCTATTTAAAAGAGGATTTTGGTCAAGACTTCTAATATAAATATAAGCTATGATTATGGGTCTTATACACATGTTTTAATTAAGATAGGGTTTCAAACCTTAGAGAGAGATTAAAACTTCAAAACATAAAATCCAACTTGGGGTTTAAATTCATGCCAAGGCACATATTCTTTCTTTGAAGAACAAAATAAATCCTAAAGTGCATGTGATTAGCAAACGGTGTTAAAGAGATTGGTGCGAGACCGAATTGTGTAATTCTCTATGACCCAAATCATGTGATTCTAAGAGGGACTTTACACGCAAAACGTGGAGACTTTAGTAGGCGGCTTGTCCTATTCAAGTTGTGACTTTTGTGCGATTTGTGATTAATTGAGTTTGTAAACTTTTGTGCATACAGTGAATTGTTGAGGATTAGTCATGCACTACAGTATTACCTCATTAATTATGGTGTTTTCTTATCTTTTTAATTTTTGTATGCTAGAAATGATTAAACAGGTATTTTAGAATTAAAATCCTATGTTTACTTTCCAATTTGAATAAAATAGGTTTTTAAGAATCCAACCATAAATAAAAAATTTAGGGTTAATTATTTTGCTTCTGCACGCAAACCTAGAGCTTTCATATATTATGTATTGTGTTAGTTTATGTTTTATTGATGAGGTTATATTTATAACAATTAGATTATTTTGCGGATGTCGTACTGAAGAGAATTGATAGATACTTAGGGTGCATTTGGTTACATGGCTTTGAAATTTTATTAAAATTGCAATTCTATAGATCGAATTACAATTCTCATAATTACAATGTGATAAAATCACAATAACATTACTTAAATAGTCCATGGGTGGACATTCTGGATTTGCAGGTAATTTAATCTTCTAAATAGTTTATTATGTTTGTTGGTGATAGTTCTATCTTTCCCTAATTTAGTTGCATGATTAAAAAAGTAATGTATTTTTCAGATTAGCAAACAACCAAATAGTGTCTTAATCTCTTGAATTACATGAAAACAAAATCTCATAAAGAAGTAGTTAATAGATAGATTAATAATCCTATTATATATCCTTATGATAAATAGAAGAAACAAGAAAAGCAGAAGTCACACATGTCCTTGTCAAAAAAATAATAATAAAAGTACAGACAATAAACCATCTCAAATCTCATCCACGAAAGCCTTTAGATTCAAATGTGAAGATCCACCTTCTTCCACAGCTTCCCTTGCCAAAATTTTCCATTTCTTAGCATTCTTTCTCACTTCATGTCCTCTTTCTCCATCTCCCATCACCAGTTCTATGCACTCCTTCATCTCACTTCTCTCCACTATCCCTTCTTCATTTGGCTTCACTCTCACCCCTGTCTTCCACACATCCTCAATAAGCTTCGCGTTTGTCGCTTGATCGAACCACTGAGGAAACGCCACCATCGGTACCCCACAAGTCACACTCTCCAGCGTCGAGTTCCACCCACAATGTGTCACGAAACACCCCACCGATTTGTGCGAAAGAACCTCCACTTGCGAGCACCACGGCACTATCATCCCTAACTCTTTCAATTCGCCACTAAAATTCATCTCGTCTTCTTGTTTTTTCGCCCCGTTATTGTCTTCTCTTATCACCCACAAGAATGGTCGGCGGCTCTGAAGCAATGCCTGCCCGATCTCTTCAATTTGTTTGCTCGAAAATACTGAGATGCTTCCGAATGATATGTAAACGACGGATGATTCGGTTTTTGAATCCAACCATTCAATGTAGTTTCTTGATTTTTGGAAAAGATCTCCACCAAATGATTTGTCGGAAGGGTCTTTCCCGTCCAGGAAAGCCGACGGCATCAACGGTCCGATTGCCTTCATTTTGAGCTTCTCCGTAGTTCTTAGGAATCCGAACTCCAACGCGTCGAACGTATTCACGAGTATATTAGGGTTGGTTTCTTCCTCGATTATATTGAAGTGTTCTTTGAAAGTTGGGAGAGGAAAGTTGTATGTGTTTGAGGACAGAAGGAATGATGGAAGATCATGGTTAGTGAGGAGTGGCAATCCCGGTAATTGAATTAAAGACGAGGGGTCACTATTACTTTTACTAATAACATCACCGTACCCATTGAGGTTATAGTAATAGATGTCAAAAACGGTGGCCGGTTGGATCCACAGAAGTGTACATGGCACACAGAGACGATGAGCCACTCGACCCGCCCAAGAAATTATGGTAGTGTAGACCACTTGGGCAAACGGTTTGCCTTCGGCTGCCCCGGTGGTTATAAGTTCAGCTATGTGTTGTGAACCATGGTTTTCCAGCTCGGATATGTAGTTTTCTACGTCACCACCGGACTGTAGGCCGTTTTCGTAGCCGTCAACGAAGGGAGAGAGGGTTATGCCTCTTGGGATTGTTGTGTCGGTTTGGTTTTTGATTATTCGATTAATGGCCGATTGGCTGGTGGAGAAGGTGACCTCGACGCCCATTTTGATGAGGCGCTTGGCGAATTGAAGGGATGGGTTTATGTGCCCCTGCCCCGGAAATATCACTACGAGGACTCGAGGGCTGGCCATGCCTATTTAGTATGACTGAGAGAGATTTTGTTTTGGGTGTTTATTATGTTTTGGTGGTGAAGTGAGAGGGGATGGGGTTTGCATGAAAGGTGCATGGGGGTGAATGGATATTTATAGATAAAGATATATGTGATGTTTGGGGTGACGCAATGGTGGCAAATAGTTTTATAGTTCGTATGTTCAGCTTGATAAGGAAATTTGTAGTATTTTGACTTGGTATTAACAATATGACTTGGTATTAACAATGGGCGCCGTTCATAGATCTCTAGTATTTTGACTTGGTATTAACAAGTCAAACTTCATAATAATAGTAAGTAAATATAATTATATTTTTTGATAAAATAATATAAAATTTTAGAAGCATAAAATATTAAATCACAGTAAGGGTCCGTTTGTTAACAACATATAAAAAAAAGATAAAAACAGTTGATTTTTGTGAGAATTTGAAAAATAAGTTAAGACATGTGAGATATCTTCTTACTTTGTGAATTTTTTCATAGAGAAATTTTCTTTGATAGTTTAAGAAGAAATTTTTTTCACAAAAAATGGTAAAGGGTGAAGGGCATCTACTCATAAAATGAACATGAAATGATGAGTGCGTTACCACATGGCTCAATTTATTTTCTAACTTCTTATTAAATCAAGTATTTTATTTTTCTTTTTTCATATTATTATCAAATGGAACATAATAGTATCTTTTTGAATTATCTCTATAAAAGTATCAATGGTAACAACTTACGACAATTGCAAAGCTTTAGAAAGATACTTGGATTACATTAAAAAAATGTTTGTAACTTAAGAACTAGTTTATTAGTCTCGTTTTAATAATAATATGAAAAATGAAAAGAAAAACACTTGATTTGCATGAAAAATTATAAAATAAGTTAATATATGTAATGAAATGCTCTATATATCATGATAATTTTTATGAGTAGCATCCTTCATAATTTTTTACGGAATTTTTTTCTTCATCAAAATTCAAAGAAATTTTATAATAGTTTTAGGATTCAATACTGGAATTTTGCACACACGCGGTGCATGTGCAATGTAAATATAAGTATTTTGACGGAAAATAATAATTAGTAAGTGACTATGTAGTTGAACATGTCTTAACACCCTTGTAATTGCAAGTACAATTTGAATCATATTACTTACGCTTAAGTATAATTTATTTTTTTGAACTTGAAGGTGGAAGGGATAAAATTGGAAATTAGCTCAAAACTTGACATGACTTCAAATAAATGAATTGTCTTCTAACTTTATATAATAGTAAATTGGTAGTATAAAACAAGCTCAGTTGTTGTATAAATTAATATTGTATAGTTAGACACAGACTATAGTTAGACCGCACCCTCAACTTTACGTGTTTAGGCAAGATCTCTTAAATTTTTATAAGTCGAACTCGAGATCACCCGGACCTTTGTGGGAACATTTGCAAGTGAATGGTAATTACGTTGTCGTGTTTATATATGATTCTTACCCGTTCCACGCCCAACTCTTTAACTTTGTTAAACATGCCAATTAAATTTACAATTCAAAATACGACTGGTCTATATATGAATGGCGCCCATTGATAGTAAACCAGAAAACACCAATCATATATACAAATTTCCTTATCAATCTGAACATACAAACTAGAAAACTACTTCCCACCATTGCGTCACCTAACAAATGTCACATATATATTTATCTATATATATCCATTCACCCCCATGCACCTTTCATGCATACCCCATCCCCTCTCACTTCACCACCAAAACATAATAAACCCCCAAAACAAAATCTCTCTCAGTCATACTAAGTAGGCATGGCCAGCCCTCTAGTCCTCGTAGTGATATTTCTGGGGCAAGGGCACATAAACCCATCCCTTCAATTCGCTAAGCGCCTCATCAAAATGGGCGTCGAGGTCACCTTCTCCACCGGCCAATCGGCCATTAATCGAATATCCAAAAACCAAAGTGGCATAACAATCCCACAAGGCATAACCCTCTCTCCCTTTGTCGACGGCTACGAAAACGGCCTACAGGCAGGTGGTGACCTAGAACACTACATATCCGAGGTGGAAATCCATGGTTCACAACACATCGCTGAACTTATAACCACCCGGGCAGCCGAAGGCAAATCGTTTGCCCAAGTGGTCTACACTACCTCAATTTCTTATGCGGGTCGAGTGGCTCATCGTTTATGTGTGCCATGTACACTTCTGTGGTGATGCATACATAAATACATAATCGTTTGATTTTGCCTATAGATTGAACAAAATACTTTTGCTAAAACCCTATAAGAATAAAGTGATTTCACCTTTGTGGATCATGTAGAGGATCCATATGAAAAGATTAGGGTTTGAAAGTATCAAATTGCGATTTGGTCAGGTTTTTATAATTCACGCTAAGCTGCGAAAATTAATTATTTTCGCTACCAAAATGACTTATGATAATCCTGATTTTTCGCGTTATAATTGTAACTTCGCGTTCTGAACGACATATCCAAAAATCAGCCCGATCCAACGGTGCGATCAAAAGTTACGATTAATTTATGATTGCTGTGCTGAGAACCTAAAGATCTTCTATCGTATTCCTTCTGCCATCAAATCTTGCACCGAGTGCGGGCTATGGAATCACCAAGATTTTCTCCTCTCTCAATAGAACAAACCCTCACTCATGAGTGTTGACCTAAGGTCTTAATCTTATTTTGATAATAACAATAAATAAATCATGTGTAATTTAACATGTTTCTTAATATAAGTATACAGTTCACTTACTTGAAAAATTCAAGAAAAACATGACAAGGATCACTCTTTACTATTCGATCATTGGACAAGATAAGGAAGATTAAATTTCTCAATGCAAATCATGAAGCACAAATAATCAAAAAACTATATGAAACGCTTCAAGGAAAAAGTTTCAAATAAAGATCAATCCGAAGAAACAAATCAAAGTATTCGAAAACTCGTTAATTTAGTAATTCAGTGAGTGCTTAAAATTTATGTAAAGTTACTTTATTGATTAAATCCCTATAGCTCAAACGTATTCATGCATCTTTTAAAGATTGATTCAAACAAGCTTGAAATTCAATTTATTTGAAAAATATCATTTTACAAAGACCGAGTTTCAAAATAAATTCATATTAATTTTAAATGATCATATTTTAAGCTCTAATAAAAATAGGTATCTTAGAAACATATCTTTGAGGTTCAAAAATCATTAGAATTTTATTTGGAACTAAATTGTTAAATTGCAAAAATATTTTTATTTTACATTTAAAATTCGCTCAATTTTCGCCCAGTTTTGATTTATTAATATGATGGAGGCCTTTCTGGACTCCGATCATTTTGCAATTTTTACAGTAGTTAGAAATCATCTCTTACTACTTGTGACTAAAATTTGAGCATGATCCAACGGAAAAATTGGGAGAAATTATCAAAATAAATTTAATTTTTGTTGTCAAAACTAGCTGTTGGAAAGTTTGAAAATGTATACCATTGACCCAAAACCTCTCTTAATCATCCCCAACGGCCATATGATTTTGCAAGCTATATATATGAGGTCCTAGACATGTTTTAACACACCTTGAATCATTCCAATACTCTATTATTCATATATTCAAATATACAAAGATTCAAGAACACATTTTGATCAATCTTTCATCTTTTGGGTTATATATTTTTGATCAATCTTGATAACTCTAGTGTGAGCTTCATTTGTAATCTTCAAATACACTTGAGAGTTATTATATTGGTGTATATCACCACAAATAATTCATTCTTCGTTTCAAAAGAGAGTTTGTCTCTTTGTAGAGTAAGAGAGCATATCTTGTGAGAAGTGTAGTGTGTATAACTACATTTTGAGTGTTGTGTGCATAACAACATTTGTATTGAGGTTTGTTCTTCACCTTTAGAAGATTGAATAGTGAAAATTCTCGTGAAACTAACTGAGTGCGGACGTATGGTTTAGGAAACCGAACCGTGAGGACGAAAAGTCTCGAGCTTCAAATTGGTTTAATCTCTCTAAACTCAAGCTCTTTTTTTATTGCTATATTATTACTTGTATTTTGAGATTTCTTATTTCCTTATCTTGGGATTGATTACTTGAAGCTTATTATTTTCTTAATATTGTTGCTTAGCTAAGTTGCTTTGCTTAAATATTTTAAAAATGTTTTAGTTCCGCATTAAATTTTTAAAACCCTATTCACCCCCTCCAGGGTTGTTTTCTGACCAACAATTGGTATCAAATGTTATACTCTTATTTTAATTTAACAATCTTAGAGTTTATGATCATGTTTATATATCAAAGAACCGATTTTTTCAAAGGTCTCTCCACCCATATACCACCTATATTTGATGGTAAAAATTATAGCTATTGAAAAAGTAGAATGAGTATATTTTTACAATCTAGTGATTTTGAACAATAGGGAGTTGTACTTGAAGGACCCTATGAAATTACCAAAAGAGATGATAGTGAAAAAATTGTTCCTAAGAAAATGTCCGAGTATGATGAAAATGATATTAAGAAAATTCAATATAATGCTAAAACCTTAAATGCTTTAAATTGTGCATTAATCATGGATGAATATAACAAAATTTCTAGTTGTAAAATGGCCAAAGAAATTTGGGATAAACTTGAGGTTACCTACGAAGGAACCACTCAAGTTAAAGACGATAATATAAATATGCTTGTTCATGATTATAAATGATTTAAAATGGAGCCTAATGAATCTCATGCTTCCATGTATAGTAGATTTTCTATTATTACTAATGATTTAGATCTTATTGGAAAAGTTTATTTTAATGAAGATAAGATAAGAAAAATTCTTAGGATTCTTTCAAAGAAGTGGCGTCCAAAAGTGGCGGCGATTCAAGAAGCAAAGAATCTCTAAATACTCAGCACGGATGAGCTTTTGGGATCTCTAAAAACTCATGAGAATGAACTTCAAAGAGAAGAAGAAGAGGATACAAAATCAAAGAAAACTTTAGCTTTCAAAACTATCCAACATGAAGATAATGATGTATTAATGGATGGTGATGAAGACATGGCGCTTCTATCTAGAAAATTTATAAAATTTCTAGTTAAGAAGAAAAATTCTCAAGGAAAGGATAACAAATATCCATCATCCTCTAGAAGAAACAACGATCGATCGAATCAACGAAGAGGAGAAAATGAAGAAATCAAAAAGTGCTATCATTGCCATGAACCCGGTCATATCAAGCCAAACTGTCAAGTTAGAAAGAAGGTGAAATAGGATAAACGAGATAAAGTATTGAAACAAGTGAAGCATGCACTAAAAGAAACATGGAGCGATTCCGAAGAAGGAGAATCGTGGCAACTGTGGTCTTAAGATCTAACGCGATCCCGGATTGTCTTTCCTAGCTAGGTTAATGGATCATCAACCCTTGAACTACGAACGTAGCAAGAACCTTGGAATACGTCAAAAGATGGAAGGCGGAAACCTCAGCCCAACGCTTCAAGAAGCGCGAACCTTGGTATGATCGAAGATGCCATAATCAGTTGGTGAAAAATTGATTGTTTAGTTAAGAACAATTGAATTAATCAATTCAATTTATTCAACATGTTCTTATAGAACACAAAGAGAAAAGTCTCAATATTATTAATCGAAAAAACTCCTTTAAAACAATGAATCCATCTCCGTTAAATAGGAGTAAACAAAGCCTTAGAATCCTAATTCAAAAAGGAAATTAATTCCTACTTAGAAAAGGAAAATAACTTCTAGAATAATCCTAATACAATAAGAAAATTAATAATAAAATAATAAGAAAACTTATTCAAAAAAGAAACTACTAATCCTAATTCCTAATTGAATAATGAGACTCAAGAAGCCCAATAATTTAAAAACAACTTAAAAAATATCTTCTAAATTATTCCAATGTGCCTCATTGCGGTTCTGATCTCTTGAATTTCCACGCCCAATCTTTAGGAACCCCATGGAATGTATAATTATCACTTAAGTTTCTTGCATCAAGCATGTAAAATTCTATGGAATTCCTTTTGAATTTTCATGCTCTATCCTTGTGATTCATTGTGTGTGGATCATCATTTGGAATGCCATGAACCACCATGGTTGAACATAAACTGGAGCTAAGCTGGATCATATCAAGATCCCCAAGAGTAATCCCTCTCCTTTTTGTTGACAATGAAGGGGGAAAGAAGAAGTAGAATATGTGTGTGTTTGAGTGTTTGGTACACACCTTTTTTGCTTTAGTAGTATTATGTTTGGCTTTAAAACCTTAAGTACTATTCTCGTTTGTTTTAAATATTTATGTTGGTTTTAAATATTAGTACTCTATGTTGGTTTGAACTTAAGTTTTTTTATGATATTACTATGCAATGTTTTGATTTAATATTTTGTTTATCTTATGCATAGTTTGAGGGGGAGTATTTCCATTTTTTTATTTTATTTACGTTCTTAATCACAAACACATATTAATTTATTTCATCATTAAAATAGGGGAGATTGTTGACCTAAAAGTCACAAATTTTGTTTTGATAATAACAATACTTGTGTTATTTAACTTGTGTGATATTTCAAGTATAGCCACTCAATGATTTTCATATGTGGAAGAAAACTAACAAAACCGATAATGAAATCAATCTCTTACAAGTCTACAAGTATCACGTTAGCTTGCATCACTCCCATTAACTTGATCAAAGTGTACATGCCATTACAAATCAATATGGATCAAATTTCAAGCAAGTGAAGAACTGAAGGAACTCTTAAGCATTCAAGACTCATTAAATTTCAATTGTGTGAGTGTTTAAGCTTTCATTGTAAAGTTTCTTGGTTGATTATTTATATACAGGGGCGGACCCAGGATATTTCGATGGGGTGGGCTGAATTAACACAAAAATTTATGACAATTTTTTAAGCAAAAAATTTATTCCTACAGTGAAATTTTTTTTTTAAAAAATAATATAGTTAAATGTAATTCTTTTTTATGAAAGAAAATTAGTATTCATAAAAATTATACTGAGAGAGAGAGAGAGAGATGCTCTAGTTTGACAACAACACAAAACTTTTTAATTTATTTGGTTTTTTTTTCTTGTATAGGGGTGTGGGCCAGTTAGCTTATATTTTTTTCCCTTTTCAATAGAGTTTGAGAAAGATGGACTGGGCTAATTGTGGGCTGGACTAAAGAATTAACTGGTCTAATAGTATTTTTTTTATATAACTAGTGGGAAAAAAAATTCTTGGGCTGGGCTGGAGCCCTCTGGGCCAGGGCCCAGTTCCGCCCTTGTTTATATAGCTCATACTTATTGATATAGCTTTGAAAGAATGATCAAAAACAAGTCTGAATTGAAAATTATTTGCAAACACCTTCTTATAAAAACAGGTTTTGAAATAAATTCATATTAGGTTAATTTGATCATATTTTGAGTTTTTCCAAAAATAGGTGTCTTAGTAACATATTTTTGAGGTCCCCAAAGCATTATAATTGATTTTAAAGCTAAATTGCAAAATTTTAAAATTTGGCATTTTAACTAGCAGAGTAGTGGACATAAGTCGACTGATGGGCTTAGGCTCAGTCGACTGAGTTCCATCATTTGACTAATGCCTCAGAATATAGCCATTGGAGTTATTATTTTTTTCTATTTTTGGCACCAACCTTATATCAACTCCTTTAAACGACCATATCTTGTCTAGACATAATATAACTTCTTAGTCACTTTCAAATCATCTTGAATCACTATTCTTCATCTATTTTCATAATACAAAGATTAAAGCAATTATTTTGATCAAACTTGATAACTCTAGTGTGAGCATCAATTGTAACCTTCAAATGCTTTAGAGTTATTGTACATTAGAGTTTGTCACCAAACAACTTCATTATTCAAAATTATGAGAGGATTATCTTATAGAATAGTAAGAGGGATTCTTGTGAGAATGTGTGAAAAAAATACACTTGTAGTGATTTGATCTTCACCCGTAAGAAAATCGGTTTTAGTGGAACTTCTCGAGCGCGGACGTATGATCTAAACAACTGAACCACGTGAATAAAACGTCTTGGGTTTTTTCGATTTAATCTTTCTATCTTTAGCTATTTGTTTTATTTCCATATTATTGATTGGGATTGGGATTACTTGTTTTATTGAATTGGTTCTTGATATAGACTTTAAATCTTTTTAAAACTATTTTGTTTAAAAACCGGATTAAGTTTCAAAAATCCTATTCACCCTCCTCTAGGGTATTTTTCGACCTACAATAACTTGTTTAATGAATAAAAAAAATACAACTGGTCCATTAAATAAGGTACAAAACAACACTTAGAATCTTAGAACAATAAGAAAACTACTAATCTAAACATCATAAGGAAAAATAATAATCTAAACGCAAAAAGGATAATAGAAAATTCCTAATTTACTAAGGAAAACATTCCTAAATGAAGTAGGAAAGCATTCCTTCCTAATTGAATAAGGAAATAATAAACAAGTGCCATAATTTAAAAATACTTTAAATAAAATATTTCAGATTATTCTAGTGGCTCTCCATGAGTTGATTTGAGCTCATGAGCTTGAACATGTGCCAGCCTTGTCTACATCACAAAGTTTCCTAGAACAGCGCATAAGTAAAGGTGTTCCTCAACTTGAACTGTTATGTAGTGTTTGATGCTCCAGATTATACTAGAGCAACATGTAGTTTTGAACTCTATCTCCAACAACATCACACACACACACACACACACACACTACCTATAAGGGAGTAATTTGTAAGCCAGCATGCCATGGCTATGTGCTTTATTCTAGTATGGTGGACGCTCTAGAGAATTGCCCAGATTCCATAGGAAATGGCCTAACTTCCGCATCCTCGTAGGTGAGTCTATCAAGGGTAATACTATAGCTAGGTACTCACTCCACTTGGAGCTATATAACTCAATAAGAGTGTATCACTTAGCCTTTATCGATTCAAGATATCATGCTCCACCGGGATGGGTTGAATAAAATGCATGATTCACTATTTCACACATAACTTGTTATTTAGCCTTTGAACCTAATTCTTTGGATATTCAGTCATTTATGTTAGGTTCCCATCACGTGTAATTCAACTCTCAACAGGCTTTAGCCTCATCCTCTTAGAGGTGTTCTAAACCTTTTTTCTTGCTAGTCCTTTTGTCAAAGGATCAGCTAAGTTTCCCTTGGATAGTACATAATCCAGTCTTACAGCCCCATTAGAGAGGAACTCTGTAACCGTACTGTGCTTGCGACGAATTTTTCACCTCTTGCCATTATAATAACGATTCTCTACTTTTGCAATAGCTGCAGAACTATCGCAGTGGATAAGGACGGCTTGTTTCGGTCTTTCCCATAAAGGGGTATCTACAAGGAAGCTTCTTAGCCAACTTGCTTCCTCACTAGTAGTAGTTATTGCTCTCATCTCAAACTCCATCGTAAACTGGGCCAAAATGATATGTTTCTTTGATTTTCAAGAAACTACACCTCCAGCTATGTTGAAAATGCATTCACTAGTGGCCTTAGAGTCATCTGACGTGGTGTTCAAGTCAGCATCGTTATATCCTTCAAGGACAGCTAAAAACTTTTAATAGTGTAATCCGAGGTTCATGGTTCTTTTCAGATGCCGCATAACCCTCTCAATAGTATGCCAATGCCCATACCAGGTCTGCTATTAAACTTGCAAAGCACTTTAACTGCATAAGCAATATCAGGCCTAGTGCAATCAGTAGCATAACATAGGCTACCAATGTTGCTCGCATACTTATATTTTTAACACTCTTGCTAGTGTTCTTGAACAACTTTACACTAGGATCGAATGGAGTATTAGCTGGTTTACAGTTAATGTAATTATATTTTTTTGAATTTTCTAAATAATAGTGAGATTGGTCTAAAGAAAGTTCCATTTTTGACCTGGTAATTATAATTCCAAGAATCACGCTAGGTTTACCCAAACCTTTCATATCAAAGTTAGCACATAGCAGTGTTTTCGCATTGTTCACAACATGGATATTATAACCAAGTATAAGCAAGTTTTCAACATATAAGCAAATAATGGTGCATGCAATATTCTCAGACTTGTAATAAATACACTTGTCACTTTCATTAATTCTAAATCCATATGAAGTACCCAATTTTTCAAATTTCTCTTGCCACTGCTTAGTTGCTTGTTTTAAGCCATAAAGTGATTTATCAAATTTGCATACTTTGTCCTATTTACTAGAAATAACAAAACCTTCATGTTGTTCCATGTAAATTTCTTCCTTTAATTCTTCATTAACAGGAGAATAAGTGTCAAAGAAATCTACATTTTCTCTTTGTCTAAAATCCTTGGCTACAAGACGTGCCTTATATTTGTCTATCATGTCATTAGGTTTTAATTTTTTTTTATGAATCCATTTACAACCTATGGTTTTACATCTAGGAGAAAGGTCCACTAAATGCCAAGTTTTATTAGATTTTAAAGAATCCATCTCATCATTAATAGCTTCTTCCAAAAGGTCGGCATCTAAAGAAGACAAAACTTCTTGAAGTGTTGTGGGGTCCTCTTCTAATGTGTATGCATGAAAATTGGGCCCAAAGTCTTTAGAGGTTCTATCTCGTTTACTCTTCCTAGGTTCAATTATTAAATTATCATGCTCGACATTATTAGGTGTAGTAGAACTAGAAGGTAATGAGCTACCCCTACAACTGCCCCCACTATTCCTTAATTTAAAACGGAATTTATCTTGGAACAGATTTGTTTAGTATTTTAGTAATCTTTGATTGGTTACAAAATTCACATTTTTCGAAATCATTTAGTGATAAAGGGGAAATAATTTTCATTTTACTTATATGTTCTTAATAAGACGCTTCTTCACATGACAAAGTCTAGCATGCTGCACATTAATGGAGGAAATCATATAAGCAGAACTAGAAACAATTTTATTAGAATTAACATTCAGTTTAAACATTCTATCACATGCATAGCCCTTCCCCACAAACATCCCATTCTTAGTAAGAGTAACATATTAGCCCCAATAGTTTGAAAAAAACTAGCCTTATTAAGAACGTAACCCGAAACCAAATATTTCTCATTTCTAGAGTACGCAAGACATCCTTGAGGATGACAATCTTTTTAGAACTAAACTTTAACACAACTTCTCCCAAACTAGCTACCATAGTGGTGTGAGAATCTCGCAGCAACACTTTCTTATCTTTAGTTTCATAATAAATCTTAAATTGAGCACGATCATAGCAAACATGGTGAGAAGCACCAGTGTCCACCCACCACCCTTCAGAACTCGTTACCAGATTTATATATGATATTATACCCAGAAGTGACTTTTCGGTAACGTTCACTTGCAGACGAGGCTGACGAGCGTTCAGGCAATTCCATGCCATATACCTAGGCCTATTGAGTATTTTTATGTTGATTCTAATTGTGAGGGCAGTTACTATTCTATCCCTGATTCTGATTCTTGTTTCGGTTTCCACCATTATGATTTTTATTAATTTTTTCGTTCGATTTCAAAGCAGTATGTGTGGAAGAGCAAGTATGGTTTTGGTTTGAAACAACCAAAACCTCATATTTTTTGTCCCGTTTACGGTGTACCTCCTCAATTTAAAATTTGGTGATAAAACTTTTCAAAGAAAATTCTTTAGTTTTATACCTCAAATTGTTCTTAAATTCTTTCCATAAAGGAGGGAATGTATCAATCATCACTGCTACCTGAAACTGTTCATCTAATGGCATGCCTTCAAAAATAATTTCATGAGCAATTTTCTGAAGTTCATGGAATTGAGCAACAACAGACTTGTCAGAATTGTCATCCATCATTTGATATTTCAAATAACAACTGACAACGTATTTTTTAATCCAATCCTCTTTAGTATCATATTTTTTCTAAAGTGCATCCCAAAGTTTCTTTAAGGTTTTGCTTGATAAATAGTAATCGTAAAGTTCATCAGAAAGCCCATTAAGGATATAATTTCTACACAGAATATCGTTATCAGTGCATTCTTTAATCGCTTTCTGATTTTTAAAAGTCAGAGGTTTTGGAAAAATAGGTTTTTCCAAAAGACAAACATTGTTTAGTTTTTTCGTGGTTAAATAGAAAAACTTCTTTTGTTTCCATCTTTTAAAGTGCAAACCTTCAAAGCGAAACGATTTGTTAAATTCAACAGTATCAGTAGCAGGTTTAGCAGTCTCAAAAGCCATTACATAGAAATAATAACATATTACAAACGTCTTAAAACTGTTGAAACAAAAATGAAGTTACCAAATATCGATTGAAAAGTACTGGGTTGAGGCACGGACTAGGTCACTCTCTTTAATAGAACAAAAGTCTAATGCTCAAAGGGTTTAAGCCTTTAGGCAAATTCTTCTTTATAAAAATCCATAAAAAAAATTATTTGTCTCTTATGTGAGACTTAGGAAAATAAAAAAAAAATGCCTACTTTAATGCTTGTTTTAATGTCTTACCCATATAAATTTATGACTTTTTATACTTATTCATTTTTATAATTAAACACTTCAATTAAATAATTTATAATTAAGAGACAACTCATGAAAAGCATAATCTCATGAAAAACTAAGAAACAAAATACTAATAATCATATTACACGTATCCCTGTCAAAAGAAAAAAGAAAAGTAAAGATAACATACATCCTATCTTTGATTTCAATCTTAACACCAGACAATGAACTTATAATATCGCACGCAATCCGAGGGCCAATAATTGATGTACAAGTGAATCCACTTTGCTGCAGAAATCAACATCTTGCCCACGAAGTACCAACAATAAACCATCTCAAATCTCATCCACAAAAGCCTTTAGATTCAAATATGAAGACCCACCTTCTTCCGCAGCTTCCTTTGCCAAATCTTGCCATTTCTTGGCATTCTTTCTCACTTCTTCTCCTCCCTCTACATCTCCCATCACCATTTCTATGCATTCCTTCATCTCGTTCCTCTCCACTATCCCCTTTTCATTTGGCTTCACTCTCAACCCTGTCCTCCACACATCCTCAATAGGCTTCGCGTTAGTCACTTGATCCGTCCACTGAGGAAATGCCTCTGTCGGTACCCCGCATGTCACGCTCTCCAGTGTCGAGTTCCACCCGCAGTGCGTCACGAAACACCCCACCGACTTGTGCGAAAGAACCTCAACTTGCGAGCACCACGGCACTATCATCCCTAATTCTTTCAACTCAACGATAAAACTCATCTCGTCATCTTGTTTTTGCGCCTCACTCGTCTTCTCTCATTACCCACAAGAACGGCCTGCGGCTTTGAAGCAATGCCTGCCCGATTTCTTCCGTTTGTTTGTTCCATAATACGGAGATGCTTCCGAATGATATGTAAACGACCGATGATTCGGTTTTCGAATCCAACTATTCGGTGTAGTCTCTTGATTTTCGGAAGAGATCTGCACCGAATGATTTGTCAGAGGGGTCTTTTCCGTCCACGAAAGCAGATGGTATCAAGGGTCCGATCGCCTTCATTTTGAGCTTCTCCGGAGCTCTTAGAAATTCAAACTCCAATGCCTCGACCGAGTTTACGAGTATATTAGGGTTGGTTTCTTTGTTAATGATATCAAAGTGCTCTTTGAAATTTGGGATAGCAAAGTTGTGTGTGTTTGAGGAGAGAAGGAAAGAAGGAAGATCATGGCTAGTGATGGGCGGCAATCCAGGTAATTGAATCGAAGACGAGGGCTCATTATCACTTTTACTAATAACATCACCATACCCATTGAAGTAGTAGTAATAGATGTCAAAAACGAGGGCTGGTTGGATCCAAAGAAGGGTACATGGCACGCATAGACGATGAGCCACTCGGCCTGCCCAAGGAATTAGGGTGGTGTACACCAATTGGGCAAATGGTTTGCCTTCAGTTGCAGCAGTGGTAATAAGTTTGGCGATGTGTTCTGAACCATTGTTATCGACCTCAAGCATGAAGTGTTTGAGGTCGATACCCGGTTGTAGGCCATTTTCATAGCTGTAGAAGAAGGGAGAGAGAGTAAGGCCTAGTGGGGTTGGGTCAATTTTGGCTTTGGTTATGCGGTTAATGACTGATTGGCTGGTGGAGAAAGTGACATCGACGCCCATTTTGATGATGCGCTTTGCGAATTGGAGGGACGGGTTTATATGCCCCTGCGCCGGAAATGTCACTAGTAGGATGCGAAGGCCGGTCATGTCTATTTAGAATGCGGTGCAGGAGAGAAAGAGAGAGATTTTGGTTTTGGAAGAGACAAGGCGTGTGGGTTATGTGATGGAGAAGTGAGTGGATGGCTATGCATGAAAGTTGCATGAGGGTGTAGGGATATATATATACATATACGTGAACCCGTTCTAAAGAAAACGCTTTTAAGTTTACGAAGTACTGTCAATTTTGAAGGGTAAATGATTTAATTTTTTCATGTATATCTATTAAGTTTGATGATCAAAATCATTTGTTTACTATTGGAAGTGGACGATTTTTCTTTTTCCAACTGAAAATGGTCCTCTTAAAAACATGAATCTATATACATATATATGCATGTACGTGACGTTTGGGGTCATGCAGTTGTGGCAATTGCTTTTCTAGTTTGTATTTTCAGCTTGAATCTTTTTTGGTTGTATTATCAAATATGTTCATTGATATATACATATATATGCATGAATCTTTTTTGGTTGTATTATCAAATATCAATGGTGACTGCATGGACAAGTTTTTGACAAGATATTGATGTTAATTGCGCAAGTGTCACCTAGCTAATCAGGGAGACGAAGTAAAGAATTATTGTATTTTAATTTCTCTAAAATTAAAACAACGGCTGATTATCTATATTTTTCAAATGTGTTATAAACAATTCCACTAAAATTTAATTAAAAATATAGAAAACTAGGATTTAACCCCTAGTTTTAAAACATATTAGTGAAAAGGAGTACCTAGTTTGAGAAATTAGTGGTACATCCCTATTTTGACCATTTGACCTAGGGTTTCCTTTAATAATAGTTTTGAAATATGGAGGGCATTGAGAAAATGACTTTTTTGGCCTTTATGTGGATTTTAGAAAGTGTTAACACTTGCTTAATATTAGGATATATTAATTGAGATTTATATTCTTGAATTTTGAATTGAAAAACGAAAAAATATGTTTGATTCCGGGAATTTAGTATTTTAATTAAATTAAGTAGTAACGGCAATTCAAATGTTTGTTTCTATAATAACATATTTAAACATTGATTTTTAAACTTCTAATTGGAAAAGGAATATACACGTTGGAATTTTGAATTTTAAATATATGCATATATACATGTGTGTTTTTCTTTACATTTACACATTTTCTTATTATAGATGTTGATATTTTTTTTTTTTTATCATTGTAGATATTCATTTAATTTTACATTTTGCTTGTAGAAATTATGATTTTTACAAACACATCTATCTTTTTCCTAATTTTGTTAATAAATACTTTAGAAATACATATCCATTATATTTTTTTATTTTATATTATTCTATAAAATATGGTTTCCCGACTAATTGTATTTTTTTTAAAATTGTTGGAGGTAAATCCACAATTGCGCTCCTCTCCGTGGTGAATCCGGAGGGTATATCCGGTGTGCAGGTTATCTAATGCCATGGCGCTCTAATGGTCGTTGGGTACAAGGAAATAAAGTTGCGCCTTCGCTAACAGCTATAGCTTTTGGCGCAGTGGTAAGCGCTTGATCCTCACAATTGGTATCAGAGGAGGTTACGGGTTCGATACCTGGGGCGCCATTGTGGGGGGGGATTGTTGGAGGTAAATCCACAATTGCGCTCCTCTCCGTGGTGAATCCGGAGGGTATATCCGGTGTGCAGGTTATCTAATGCCATGGCGCTCTAATGGTCGTTGGGTACAAGGAAATAAAGTTGCGCCTTCGCTAACAGCTATAGCTTTTGGCGCAGTGGTAAGCGCTTGATCCTCACAAAAATTATACGTAATTATTAATTATAGCTGTTCGATTTTCTTTTTAATTTGTATATGTATACATTTTGTTAAATTATCTTGTTATATAGTCAGATTGCAATTATTTTTAATTTGTACCTGCATATATCCTTTTTAAATTGTATCTGTTAAAGTTATATCTGTTTATATTCTTACATAAAATATGGTTTCCAAAATAATTGTAATTTTTTTTTAATTTGTACGTAATTATTAATTATAGCTATTTGAATTTCTTATAATTTGTATCTGTATATATTTTGGTAAATTATATTTGTTGAATTTTATAAATTTTTATATTATTACATGAAATATATAAGGGAACAATTGTAAAAAAAATATAAATTGTATGCAATTATTAATTATATTTGTTCAATTTTTTTTTTATTTTTGTATATGTATAGGTTTGTGAAATTGTATTTGATACAATTCGTATAAGTTTATTTTCTGGCACAAAAATATGAAATACAAATCATCAATTGTATGTAAATTGTAATAATAAAAATCATCAATTATATCTGTATAATATCTAATTAAAGTTCTATCAGTTAATTTTCTAACATAAAGTATAAAATACAATTCATCATTGTATCTGTTAAAAAATTAGTGTATAATTATTAATTATATCTGTTTAATTACTTATATACGTCGTATAACATGTAATTTAAGTTTTATCTGTTCATGACTATCTAATTATTTTTTTATAAAATTAATTGTATTTTTATTACATTTATTAATTATATCGGTTCAATTAATTATTTTTTTATTTTTGTACGCGAAAAAATATTAAGTTATATCTATATAATATCTAATTAAAGTTGTATCTGTTAATTTTCTTACATAAAATATAAAATACAATTCATCATTGTATCTGTTAAAAAATTTGTGTATAATTATTAATTATATCTGTTTAATTACTTATATGCGTCGTATAACATGTAATTTAAGTTTTATCTGTTCATGACTATCTAATTAGTTTGTTATACATTTAATTGTATTTTTATTAATTTGTATCTATATAATATCTAATTAAAGTTGTATTTGTTAATTTTCTTACATAAAATTTAGAATACAATTCGTCAGTTGTATGTAAATTGTATCTGTATACAACTCATATAGAACAGATATAATTATTAATTATATATGTTCAATAATTATATAGGACGCATACTTTCTTATATTAGGTATATAAACAAATCATTTATATCTTTTAAAATTGTTAAATTGTATTTGTTAAATGTGTATTATTACGTAAAATGTATAGCGTAACTGCTTTTGAAGATAGTTTGTGTATGATTTTAATAAGAAATTATTAGCTATATCTGTTTAATAAAAGGGAAATATTATTTTACTAATAAAAAGTTAATAGTATACGTAGTTATTTCCATATCATTTACGCATAAAACTATTTATCAGCTGTGCTTATAATGCTCGTTGAACGCTCAAACCACTCATTAACAAAGCAATGGGTAGGCTAACTTAACGTCGCAATTTTAGTGCATTTAAATGACTTGGCCAGCATATACATAATAATTGGAATGGATCGTGGGCAGAATTACGTTATATTACTATATAACGTAACAATTGCCATGGATCATGTCTATAATAGACGTTAATGTTCAAATTTTGGAAAACTTTATTCATAAAATGACTGATAATTTTATTCTTGATTACTAGTTCCCATATTACATACTAGCAATATCAATAATATGTACGTAAATTATACGTGTTTTATTAATATATCTTGTTTAATTATATATTATTAATAATATAATATACATATAATGAAGATATGTATACCATATATTTAATGAGCGATTAAAATATATTATCTTTTAAGATGTTTTGTGTGTATGTCTTTCAATTACTGTTGGTAATTCGTATGGATTATTATGTTTACAATTTTGAAAATCTTGTTCACAAGTAACCAAAAATAAAACATGTTTGAATTACTTGTCTTTTTTACACAAAAAACAAAAAATTGAGCGCGAATAGTTATTTTATTTTCGTATAATTTTCTACGTCCAATAATTAAATTTTCTATCACAACAAATACATTTTCGTATCTCATTATCATACCTATCAATATAGCAAACACCTTGTTTGTAACCGGTCAGAATAGTTATTTTATTTTTTCCAGCATTACCCAAGGTACATACACCATTCGTAGATATTTCATTTTAGTTGTTAGATAATTTTATTGTAATTCGTTTTACACATTTTCAATTAGTTTATTACAATTTTGCTTTTCAACAAGATTTAATCTTTATATATATATATATATTTTTTCAGGGAGAACCATGAATATGGATGCAGATGGTTTATCTGTTGCAAGGTGTACTCTCAAGGGCTCAACATTTGCATTCTACGTGTACATGGGGTCATCATTCGAGGAAGTAGTCTGTGAAATCTAATCCCTTTTCGCTGAGCTTGACCTAAGTGGAATTGTTCTGAAGTACTTGCTCAATGGGGGTGCTAAATGTAACTTGACCACAGATCGTGACGTCCAGATGATGATTGTGAGCAAACGTGTTTCAAAGTCGGATTTCATCGATATTGAATTGGTTGACACATCTACCAATTCAGTTGTTACTGATAATGACCAACTATCTGACTTGGCAATAGAAGATTGTGACCCAATAAGCAACATTGATTATGAGCTGTTATGAGACAATGGTGCTGAACAGACTGTTTCCATGACTGATGCGTGGAAGACATAAATTACAAAAGTCAAGCAAGTGTTTTACAGGGGAACCAAGGAGTTCAAGCAGCAGTTGATAAAATATACAATTGCCCTTGGGTTTAAAATAAAATTTATCAAGAATGACAAGAAACGAGTTACGGCCGTATGTGCGAAAAGAGTTTCGGACGGGTGTCCATGGCGTATACACGGGTCCATTCAGAAGGCAAACAGTAATTTTTATATCAAAACATTCAACAATATTCACACATATCGAGGAATCGTTACAAGTTCGAGGAGTGCAATGGTAAATTCAAGACTTGCTGCCATGATTATTACTAATATGATTCGTGATAACCCACTTTGCCGGCCCACAGAGATAATGATGGACATGAAGTCCAGGTATGGACTAGATGTATCGTATTGGAATGCTTGGTATGGTCGCGAATTGGCAAGGAAAAAATTACACGGGAACGAGGATGAGTCTTACCAACAGCTAGTTGTATACCTGTTATCCGTGCTAGACACAAACCCAGGGTCACACTGTAGGATCGAGTTTGATAAGGAAACAAATCATTTTACATGTTGTTTTGTGGCGTTTGGTGCTTGCATTAAAGGTTTTAAATTGTGTAGACCGTTACTCTGTTTGGATGGAACCCATTTGAAAAGTAAGCACAAAGGCACTCTACTAGTTGCAATCAGTAAGAATGGGGACCAAGGTACGTGATCAAACATATTTATTATTATTATTATTATTATTGTATCATTTTTTTGTTTCAATCGATAATACTATTTGTTTGTCATACGATTAACAACGTATGTCACAGGTCTTTACCTTCTTGCGTTTGCTATCGTGGACAACGAGACCGATGAAAATTGGAGGTGGTTCATGGAGCACTTACACCATATTCTTGATTCAGATTATAGAACTATCAAATTTGTTGACCTAAGGTCTTAATCTTATTTTGATAATAACAATAAATTAGTCATGTGTAATTTAACATGTTTCTTGATATAAGTATACAGTTCATTTACTTGAAAAATTCAAGAAAAACATGACAATGATCAATCTTTCACTTTTCAATCATTGGACAAGACAATGAAGATCAAATCTCTCAATGCAAATCATGAAGTACAAAGGATCAAAAGACTATATTTTCACCTTCAAGTAAAAAGTTTCAAATGAAGATCAATCCGAAGAAACAAATCAAAACTTTCGAAGACTCATTAATTTAGTAATTAAGTGAGTGTTTAAGATTTATGTAAAGTTACTTTATTGATCAAATTCTTATAGCTCAAACATATCCATGCATCTTTTAAAAGATTGATTCAAACAAGCTTGAAATTGAATTTATTTGAAAAACATTATTTTACAAAGACCGAGTTTCAAAATAAATTCATATTATGATCATATTTTAAGCTCTAATAAAAATAGGTATCTTAGAAACATATATTTAAGGTTCAAAAATCATTAGAATTTTATTTCATTGCAAGAAAAAAGCCTTTCGACGGCACACTTTTAATGACAATTAGTCTAAAAATGTCGTTAAATATGCACAAGGATGACATTTTGAAAATAAATGTCGTGAAAAAATCCATCCCCTTGAAACCCACAACAATATTTTTAATGTGTTATGGAAGATGGTATTCCACGACAAATTACAGATGTCGTTAAATTATTAACGACAATTTCAAAACAATTGTCGTCAAATTTAATATCACGACAAACTATGGTGCATGGTTAAATTCATATATATTAGACGACACCTAAGCAGATGTCGTAAAAGTGAAATAATATTTTGCTCTCAAATCTTTCCCGGTTTCATTCCCGCTACTAATTAATTTTGGCGCTCGGGCAAATGTTTGAAGGAAGGATTTTTTTTAATTAAAATTGATATTTTCTCCATCAATCAAAAGTGGCCAGACTATCTTTCTTTCTCTCTTAATCGATGTGTTTGCTCTCTTTCTCTGTCTCTATCTCTCAATCGATCTTTCCAACTAGCAATTTTCTCTCTACAGGTACCAATTTCATCACTCACACTCTTTCTATATGTATATATATCTCCCTCTCCCTCTCTCTTTCTCTCTCTCTTTCACTATATATATATCTACATATATATTTCCAGATCTTACTGTGTATTTGTTGCAATCTTTAGGGGTGATTTCGATTTTCTTTTACATTAATTTGATCTATGGCTTTTGTATTGTTCTATGTTTTTGGGGTTTGTTCTAATTCCAACTTCGGGGGTTTTTCAATTTGGGTTTTTTTTTGCCTTTAGTAGATTAACTCAATCTTATTTTAATTTATACTAGATTAGATTATATTGTACATGTTACAGACGAATAACTCATATATATACATTTAATTTGAAGAAAATAATTAAAGTGATAGGTACATACAATGATTAACCTTATGCTCAACTCTCTTTTAATAGACAAGATTCAACAGAAGCATAGTTTTTTTCATCTTCTATGTTTGACAATTTTGGAAGTCTTTTCATTGGATGTACTCTCACATTTCTTAATGAATTATGCTTTTGTGTAGCTCTGATAAAAAGTTTGATAATTAGTCGAGACTTGTATTTGATTTTCAACATTCAATTTGGACTTGGGTTTTTTTTCCATAAAGACCACATTCTAGAATGAAATATAAAATGCCTGGGACTTCATTTTATTAATTTCTTTCTTAAAAAAATGTTTGTTTCCCAGATTATTAAGAATAGCAAAGAGAAGAAAAAGTTATTTGTATACCTCACATGAAAATAGTGTGACTCATTCTAAAATGCTTATGAAGATATTAAGGATGGCAATAAAACCCAACCTGGCGGGATTTTTACCCTACCCAACCCGAATTGGGTGGGTTCGACGCGGATTTTTTAACACCGGGGTGGGTTCGGGTTTGCACAAATTTAATCCGTTTAACCCGTCCCGCCCAGAATATAATATTTTCTTCCTTAAATACCCTTATAAAATAGTATAATTACCACGGGGCGAGGCGGGTCAAGGCAGGGCGGAGTAGGTTTGGGTTAATGCATATACCACTCGGGGCAGGTTAAAGTTTTAGAAAATAAAACCCACACCAAGTCGGGGCAGGGCGGGTTCAGGTTTGGGTTTGGCCAAACCCGACCTATTGCCATCCCTCGAAATCATCTAGATGTCTATTGCTATGGCTGCCATTTGGGCCAAAATAAATAAGAGCATTTTTTACGATAAGCTAAAGACAAGTGTGTACACAAAATGGAGAAGAAGAATAAGATGACGGTAGAGTGTGCTTAGATAGTGAGACAAAGAAATATGTTAAAACTATATATGAGGGTACAAAGTGGAGTGGATTTAATAAATATTTTTTTGGATAGTAAAAGAATCTGAGCAGATTTAAGTTTCATATAACTATCTTGGACTACACAATTGTTTTTACTTTGTGAAAATGTAAGATTATACAGTAGCATTTGCACATTATTTATTTATGGTCATGATCGTAAGTTCAAATCCTCTTTCTAGTATTATTATATAATAATTTTGTGTACATTTTTTTATGTACGTGTTTGATATATAATATATATAGATGTATGTGTTATTCATCAAAACGGAGTTCTAGTTAGTCTCTTCCTATCTTAATATGTTTAGTGGAACTCGAACTTGAAATCGACCTCTCTTAAATTTGAGTGTGCGTCCTTCAAACTAAACTAATCGAGTTGCACTTAAACAGAGTATGTATATATATATATATGAGGTTTCTGCCTATTATTAATAGTTTGGTATATATACTTTTTGGCCATAATATTGGATACTGAAAAGAACTAATAGAAGGAAACATTCATTTAACTACTAGCTACCTTAACATTGGCCATTGGAAAAAAAAAAGAGAAGTGTGTTCACGAAATGGAGAAGAAGAATGAGAATAAATTAGGATGGAGGTAGAGTGTGCTTAGAGAGTGAGGTGAAGAAAGATGTCAATCTGTAAAGAATTATATATATGGGTACAAAAGGGATTTAATTAATTTTTTTTGGGTAGTAAAAGAATCCTAGCAAATTGACAATAATATAATTATCATTGACTGCACATAAGCACCACGTCTAGATGTTTTTACTTTGTGAAAATATAAAATTATATAGTAGCACAGGGCATAATATTTGTTTATGGTTATGGTCATTAATTCAAATCCTCTTTTTAGTATTATTATATACATGCCTTTTTTTGAAGTATGTGTTTGATATATATATATATATAGATGTATGAGTTTTTATTTAAAAAGGATATCTAATTAGTCTTTTCCCATCTTTTCCGGGTCAACTCTACTACTTGAGGCAACGCTGAGGTGTCATAATCGGTTTTACGAGAAAATCTTTTAGACAGCCAAACGGTAATTTAAATATAATTAGGTTCAAAAAATATAGTTTTATACATTTGCAATATCTTTTCATTTGGATGTGTACAAAACTGCATAATTATAGTTCATGTATATTTTCTTCTAGTTTTTCTTAGTTTATTCTATGACCTTGTAGATTCATATTTTATCGACAAGTTGCTACAAAAAATGGTTAAAATAGAGATGGAGGCAATTCAAAATGTGGTGTTTGGTTTTAGTTTACTTCTTGGTAAATATTAATGGAGAGAAAGAGGTTTGTTGAAGCAACAACAAGATTGGACAAGGGGATGCCGTATTCCTATTTTTAACTTGTTGAAAATGCTAGTTGATGTATCGAAGAGGGCTAAATCGGTGGAAGGGTTTTGATTTCTAAAGTCCTCGTTCACGTTAAGATATAAGTGTTTTTTGAAGGGGTGATAAGGATGAAAAATGAGATCCTTTATTAATTGAAACTTGTCAACAGAACAGGCGATTGGGAAGGAGGGGGGGGGGGGGGGGGGGGGAGGTTAAACATTCATACCTAAGAAAAGCTTTTCTTGGTAAATAGTTATAAAGGCCCTTTGTGTTCAAATTAGTTATGTCATGATTTTATTATAAGCATGTACTTCTTGAGGAACTCTGGGTTGGACACCAAACTTTTAAGTAGGGCAACTCTATAAGTCCTTTGTGATACTTTTTCGAAATATATTATTTTGGGAGGTGAGGGTAGGAAACATTGTGAGATTGTAGGAAGATGTTTGGATGCACGGCAGCTGTTCTGATTCTTATTATCCTTATATACATTTTATTTCTTTACGTAAAGGTGCTTATCTCAAATCATAATTTGGTGGACGCCCAATGTTTATCTATCTTCTAGCTGGTGTGTGCTATAAAGATGAGCAGCTGATTACTAGCAAACACATTTTCTGCAGGATTTGGAATTAGTTGGGTGTTGCGTAAGTTAATAACTAATTTTGTGTCTTGGAGATTGTAAGTTAGGATGTCAGAATGCCAAATCATAAGGAGTTTGTGGAGCTGCATATATCTGCCATAATATGGTTCACATGGTTAGAAAGAAATAAGAGGATTTTTTAAAACTTGAAGAAGAAAAGGAATGGTTTTGAAAAGATACAATTTAGTAGTAATAACATGAGTTCCTTTCCGATAAATATTGAAGCTTATGTCTCATATTTACATCAAAGCAATGATTTTTCTTCAGATTTAAGTAGCTTTCTTATATTTTAACTAGAATCTCAACTAATGCTAATGCTATTGTAATTTCAATTTGTCTTATTTTCCCGAGATTTACGCGTTTTGCCGTGTCATATTTACAAAATGCAATGTATACTATAATATTAGTCACAACACTAAAGAGGATTGTGTATTTCATTAGACGACTTGGTAATTTTTTTTTCTTGTTTGTCTTTATGATATCTTTGTTCTAGAAGCCCTTGGTTTCTTTTTTACTTCTAACTGGCTGTGAACAAATCTTTCTTTATTTTCTAGGTCCTTGTTGCAAAAAACCGATGCTATCAATATTGTGAAAGTTTGACATATTTGGAACTAGAATTGGGTAAGTTTATGCCTTCCTATTATTGCACCTTGAATTTGCAAAATTCTTATTTAAGTACCAATTCAGAATTTTAATGCAAAATTCTGCTATGTACGTGTATCAGAAAGCAAATCATCTAATGATATTAGTTTTCCTTAAAGCTTTTCTTTTCTTTGCAAATATTTGGAACATCAATGTATATAGGCTAATTAATTAAGTGACTGAGCGATATGTTAAGTAAAAAATTGTTATTGCATGCCTTTAAGGAGTATAAAACTGGAGATAGAGAATAATGAATCAGTTATTAATTAAGTTCAATAGCCAAGAGCGCATATATCCATATATACACAATTTTTTTCACATTGATTATTGCACCAATTTGATTGTGGGTTGTAGTTGTAACCAATGATAACCTCAATATATGTTATATATAGGTATGTATAGGTGGGGTTGCTAATTAAATGTGCAATTTTTTTTAGCACAATTGAGTGTTAAGTAATCTATTTTCCTTCAGGTAGTTGTTAAAATGTGAAGGATGAGACTTTTATTGGATTGCAACGAATGAAGAACTTTTTGGATTACAGTGAATGAAGACCTTTTTTGATTTCTGCGAATGAAGACTTTTTTTTGGATCGCGTCAAATTACGACTTTTTTTTTTTGCATTGCTACAAATGAAGACTTTTTTTTATTACTTCAAATGAAATAAACATTTCTTCTTTTTTAAGACTGCAGCAAATGTTAGTTAAATATTAGGTCTTTTTATTTCATTTTCCTTTAGTGTAAGACAACTAATTTGCCAATATTAATATGAAGTTTGAATATTTTTTCAATCCAATGCCATGCTTTAATTATGGATTATGGATGCTTTTTGAATGAATTGTTTGTTAAATTGGTAATAACTAACTATTTCACCGGGGAGTAACTTTATGGTAATAAGGTTTTGACGACACTTGGTAGTTGTCATGGCAATGTGTTCCAACGACACTTGGTAGCTGTCATGACAATGTCTTCTACGACATGTTACATTTGTCGTAAAGGTCATGTTTTTCACGACACCGTCAAATTGTCTTAGAAAATCCTTTCAACGACACATATTCACTGTCGTTAATGGGTACCCACGACACCTTGTATATGTCGTCGAATGTGGAAAACTTTTTACGACACCCTCTCGAGACGACACCACGAATGTGTCATTAAAACCTTTTCACGACATATTTTCTTTGTCATCGAAGTGTTTTTTTCTTGTAGTGTTTGGAACTAAATTGTTGAATTGCAAAAATATTTTTATTTTACATTTAAAATTCGCTTAATTTTTGCCCAGTTTGGATCTAACGGTAAGATAGAGGCCTTTCCGAGCTCCGATCATTTTGAAATTTATACAGTAGTTAGACAACATCTCATGTCACTTCTGACTAAAATTTGAGCATGATTCAACGGTCTAATTGGGAGAAATTAACAAAATAAATTTGAATTTTTTGTCAAAACTAGCTGTTGAAAAGTTTAAAAATGTATAACTTAGAGCCAAAACCTTTCTTAATCATCCCCAACGGCCATAGGGTTTTGCAAGCTATAAATATGAGGTCCTAGACATGTTTTAACACACTTGGACCATTCTACAAACTTATTTTACATATATACAAAGTTATTCAAATATTCAATTAATTTTATTGATCATATTCTTCATTTTTTGAGCTATATATTTTTGATCAATCTTGATAACTCTAGTGTGAGCTTCATTTGTAATCTTCAAATACACTTGTGAGTTATTGTATTGGTGTGTATCACCACAAATAATTCATTCTTCTTTTCAAAAGAGAGTTTGTCTCTTTGTAGAGCAAGAGAGCATATCTTGTGAGAAGTGTAGTGTGTATAACTACATTGTGAGTGTTGTGTGCATAACAACATTTTTATTGAGGTTTGATATTCACCCGAAGAAGATTGAATAGTGAAAATTCTCGGGGAACTAACCGAGCGCGGACGTATGATTGAAGAAATCGAACCGTGAGGAAAAAAAGTCTTGAGCTTCAAATTGGTTCAATCTTTCTAACTCAAGCTCTCTTTTTATTGTTATATTATTGCTTTTATTTTGAGATTGCTTATTTGCTTATCTTGGGATTGATTACTTGAAATTGATTATTTCCTTGATATTGTTGCTTAGCTAAGTTGCTTTACTTAAATATTTTAAAAATGTTTTAAATCCGCATTAAGTTTTTAAAACCCTATTAACCCCCCTCTAGGATTATTTTTCGACCAACAATTGGTATCAGATGTTGTACTCTTATTTTGATTTAAAAATCTTAGAGTTTAGGATCATGTCTATATATCAAGGAACTGATCTTTCTGAAGGTCTCTCCACTCATAGACTACCTCTATTTGATGGTAAAAATTATAGTTATTGAAAAAATAGAATGAGTATATTTTTACAATTTAGTAATTTTGAACAATAGAGAGTTGTACTTGAAGGACCCTATGAAATTACCAAAAAAGATGATAGTGGAAAAATTGTTCCTAAGGAAATGTCCGAGTATGATGAAAATGATATTAAGAAAATTCAATATAATGCTAAAGCCTTAAATGCTTTAAATTGTGCATTAAGTATGGATGAATATAACAAAATTTCTAGTTGCAAAACGGCCAAATAATTTGGGATAAACTTGAGATTACCTATGAAGGAACCACTCAAGTTAAAGATGATAACATAAATATGCTTGTTCATGATTATGAATTATTTAAAATGGAGCCTAATGAATCTCTTGCTTCCATGTATAGTAGATTTTCTATTATTACTAATGATTTGGATCTTCTTGGAAAAGTTTATTCTAATGAAGATAAGATAAGAAAAATTCTTAGGATTCTTCCAAAGAAGTGGCATCCAAAAGTGACGGCGATTGAAGAAGCAAATAATCTCAAAACACTCAGCATGGACGAGCTTTTGGAATCTCTAAAAACTCATGAGAAGGAACTTCAAAGAAAAGAAGAAGAGGATACAAAATCAAAGAAAACTTTAGCTCTCAAAACTATCCAAAATGAAGATAATGATGTATTAATGGATGGTGATGAAGACATGGTGCTTCTATCTAGAAAATTTATAAAATTTCTAACTAAGAAGAAAAATTCTCAAGGAAAGGATAACAAATATCCATCATCCTCTAGAAGAAACAACGATCGATCAAATCAACAAAGAGGAGAAAATGAAAAAATCAAAAAGTGCTATAATTGCCATGAACCCGGTCATATCAAGCCAAATTGTCCAGTTAGAAAGAAAGAGAAAAGGAATAAACGAGATAAAGTATTGAAACAAGTAAAGCATGCACTAAAAGGAACATGGAGCAATTCCGAAGAAGGAGAATCGGATGCCGATTCTAGCGATGAAAAAAAGGCTAACCTTTGTCTTATGGCAAATGAAGATGAGGTTGTATGAGAGAAAAAGCTAGCAAAACAAAGTGGTTCTTGGATAGTGAATGCTCGAAATACATGACGGGAGAAAAGAGAAATTTCTTGAGTCTCACTCCTAAATAAGGAGGTAACGTTACATTTGGAGACAATGTCAAAGGTAAAATCATTGGTATAGGTAAAGTTGATAATAAATCTTCTTATATTGATAATGTTTTACTTGTTGATGGTTTAAAACATAACTTGCTTAATATTAGTCAATTGTGTGATAAAGGTTATGAAGTTATTTTTAAATCTGAATGTTGCATTCACTACACCATAATGACCCTTTTGTAACAGATCTTGTCCGTTGGCGAAAATATTTCTAACATACAAAATCCGTTACTAATTTGGCGTTGGAAACACTTTAGTAACGGATATATTTGTTACAAAAATTAATCAAAACCGTTACAAAAATAATTTTGTAACGGACTAAAATTGTTGTTAATCTGTTACTATTAAAATTTAAGTAACGGATATATTCCGTTACAAAATACTATACATCAGTTACAATAGTATGCAAAAGTAACTAAATCTCAAATGATTTGTAACACTTACAGCCCGTTATTAATCATAAAACTGTTATAAATTTGTAACGGTTTATAGCCATTACAGAAAATAAATTGAATAAAAAATTTAATAGATATTTTTTCCAATTTCCTGAAATTGTATAAATTCCTATACCTGTAGATGCACTAGTTTTAGTACCACATTTTTAGCTGCACAATACAAATTCATATATAATGTTCAAATAGCATCATATGTTTCCATATTTATCAAAAAAATTACCCATTCAATATTCATCTAAAACTAAACCAATATTCTTACAAAAACATGTCAATCCACAAATATAAGGCGCCAAAAGATGTTTGACCATACATAAAACATACTAAATTCAAAATGGCCAAGTCTACTTTATTAGCCTCTTCTTTTGCTTTTGCAATCCATAAGTGAATCAACTACTTTTTGGTAACATGTGAACCAACTCCACGAACATGTCCCCTTTGATCCTTGCCAAAAACTTCAGACAATTCGTCGTTCTCAGTACTAGATACCTCTCCACTTTTTCTTTTTGATTTTGCTTCCTTGACTTTATCTTATCAAAATCACAAGTTAAGAGTATTACAATTTGTAAATAACGTACAGTTTGAAGCTCAAAGTAAAATTACAAAGTACTTACATAATCTTGAAATAAGAATCAACAACAATAAGGATCAATATTAGTTAGCAAAAGTCTCCATTACTAAAATAGTCCCTACATTCAAGTAAATATATCAAACCAATATATGTTAATAAAGAGTACCTTATACAGGGACGAAGCCAGAAATTTGAGGTAGAGGGGGCATACATTGAACACTAATAAATTTAAAAGTATCATAAGCGCTGATTAATTTCTTTTTGAAGTACCGTATCAAAACAAAAGAAAATCTCAAAGTACAATATTAAAAAAAGTATCTCAAAGTATTACTGCAATTGTCCTCGACAAGTTTTCATAGTTTATAACCGATTCATGATAATCGAGGAGGGGTGCCGGCTGCCCCCCTGAGCCTGCTACAACTCCTCCTTGACTTTATAGATATAATAAGGTGGGCAAAGTTTAAATTCTTTGGAAAATAAGGTGGACAATGTTATATGTTACCATGTACAACATACAAAATTAGCAGCAGTGTGAACAGTTTCTGCAAACCAAATATGCTTCAGTTTTTCTACATATTCTCCCAGCAGTTATGTTCTTTTATATGAGGCAGATTATTTGAGCTGCATTGATGGTTTTTCTTTATTTTTCGATCTTACTTCAGTTAGGCCATCATGTTTAGGCCTTTTATTCAGTTTTTGCTTGTTATTTTTCCAGGCAGCCTGCTCTATTTTCCTATTTTAGAATATATTGGCAGATTTCCTTCTCACTTTCTGGTTGTTTGTGTGTGCCAACATGTTTTGGCTTCTTTAGAATGTGCTTTATGGACTTTACAGCTTAGAGGACTTAATAAAAAAAAGAGCAAATTTTATGACTTCCAATGGCAGGCATTGTTGGCAAATCAAAAGAAAAGACAAGAAGTGGCAGCTACAAATAAAGAAAATGAAGAGCAGCTTGATGCAGTTTGTGTTGTATATATATATTAAATGTGAATGATATAATTACTTTGGTGCATGTAGCTTGAGTGGGAGAGGCCTGAAAATTTGGCTTGGATGTCCTTGGTTCAAGTGAGCTACATTTATTACTAAATATTTTTGCTACTTAAATTAATATTCCTTCCGTTTGATAGGCTGATTTCAATTTTGCTGGTTGTTCGTCTCAGCCAATGCAATTTAGGCAGTTTATTTTTCTGCAGAAACACTATGTATTCAAAGCAAAACCAACTAGGCCTACACACAGTGGACACATAACAAAGCATGATGGCAAACAAAAGGAAAAAAAACACAAAAACAATCCAAACAAAACATACTACTTGAACTGAATGAGGTGGGAAATGCCCATCCCTTCTCTGTTCTATCTAACTTCCTTACTTATCATATAACTAGATTGGAATTTGTGTGATGCAGTGGTAAATCTTTACAAAAATGTCTTTTGCAATGAATAACTGTTGATGTAACGGTAATCACATGCATAAATCTTAAAGAAGGCTTCAGAAAAATATTGATGCATAACCGAATCAAAAGAGAATAAAGAGAGAGCAAATAAGGCATTTGAGTGTAACCTAGTCAATAGAATTTTAATTTCGTAGTTAACAGAAATCAAGCAAAATCATACCTATACGCACCAAAGTCAAGAACAGTTGCATTTGTTCCCAATATCTCTATTTTCTCCTTCAAAGTAGTATCCTAGAAACTCCATATAATAATTTAAAAAGAAAAAAGAAGAAGATGTTATACATATACATCACATCCAATAATATAGGAATTTTTGTGGAAACAATCGATTATTATGTTTAATTTTATGAGTTCGAGTCTTTTTTTAAGCATTATTTTACTACGGCCTTTAAAGTTTGAAAGATATTTTAAACATTTTTTATACGAATTGAAAACTCTGTGCTCATGCTTAATTTATTTTATAAATAAATCAAACTTTTTTATTTTTTATTTTGTTTTAATAGAAATCACATTTTACATAAGATTGATTTGCATATATATGGAATGGTGCTTCTGACTTTGACCACCACATGGATCTGCTTTTGCCGACTTTGAACTAAATCCCCCAACAGCACATGGTCCTTCTAATGTGCTTCTTTCTCTCACTGCTATTCAATTCTAAACAAAGAATATTCACACACACACACACACACATATATATATATATATATAGAGGCATAAGATGAAGTGAATGAGTAATGTGGAATGAGGAAATGGGCACAAAAAGGTAAAGAGAAAGCATGTGTTTGACTAGTCTCTCTATTTTGGTCACTTGTTTCAGCATTTACCCACACTTATCTTTCTTTTGTATCAAAACTAAGATTTGGTGCAGCCGAATCTTGAAATTTAATTCATTTAATTATAACAAAAAAATCCAAATAATTTGTCATAAGCCTAAATAATGCCGTTAATATTATGGATTATTTGTAAATTGAATTACTGCCCTAAACCCAATAGTGAACGTATATTAAATCTAAAAGAGATTAAGATCTCTCGCCTACCAAATATTCTGACTAAAGTTTCTTTAAATACTCATGTCGTTTTACAAAGATTAACCATGCAATAAATTGCGGTTTTTTATGATCTTTCTCCTCTTGCTTTGTGATCTATATTCTACCAATGTTTTAGTTAGACCTTTGAGATACCCAATTTCCATTCATTGAAAAAGCAATAAAAGATGGCATATGGTTTGATTACAAGATATTTTCTTTTCCAGATTTTCACTTGCATCTAAGTTAAAGGCCGCCTGTTTGGTTGAGATGCCACCATGACAGAATAATACTACGCTCATCAATTAATTTGAACAAATTTAAAAATAAGAAAGAAGGGTATTCATATTGTCAAAGTAATTATGTTTAATCTAAGAAAATGAGGAAAAGACCTATAACAATAGCTCAAAGTACCCTAAAATTAACCAAAAAATGACAGTATATAATAAGCTTAAGAAAAGTGAAGAAAACAAGCAAAGTTGTTGTATCAAAAGAATAAATTCATGGACATGAAATTGGTGAATATAATTACGAAGAATCTAATACTAGGACTACCACCCCACATTTTATCGAATAAACCTCATTATATAAAACGAGAGGCCCTCAAACAACTAATAGTCAAAACACTCATCTCCTAAATCTAATACTAGGACTGCCTTATAGAAATACCAACCTGAATGACCAACATTGCCACAGTTCGGTCAACTAAACGACGCTCACTCCTACCCTCATCAACTAATCTCTACCTTACTTTACAATAACATAACTCGTGCTCTGAAAATACTGCGACTGGTTTTATTGGACTATTACCAAAGAGTTTTATTTTAACTTTTCTTTAAGAAACATTAAGTTTAACTTAACCACTCACAAAAGAATAACTTAGTTACGAAAGTAAGATATAGTATATAGATTGTGTCCTAAAAACAGGCAACACTTAAATTAAGAGCCCCAATTTTCCCACTACTATTGTTATCATTTTGAAAAGAAAACCAAACAGGTATAAATCAACGGGTTCAAAATTTTTTTGACAGAAAATGGATGGCAACACAGTTTGCAAGATCCTAGTACTATAAATAGTGGATTAAGATTGTATCTAAAAATTGATGGATTATATTTTCGTAAAGAATCCCACATGAAACGTTGGCAGGCATTAACAAAAACCATTAACAAAAATCCAAGTCTTGTGACTAAATAATTCAAAATCACAGACACCAATCAAAAGCACAAATCTTAGGTGAATGATTTGACTAAGAAACATAAATATATTATAACAAAACATGGTGAGTTGTGGATTTGTCATTTATACTGAGCACCAAAATTGGAGATCATAACAACCTATTAATACTAAGAAATATGAATAATATCAGTATAAGAACCTTAGGGGTTGACGGCGAATGTAGAGGAATGTCGGAGAGCTAAACGATGGAGGGATGTACTTGCATTAGCGATTGTGAGGAGCAACGTGTGTCAGAGAAATGGTGAGAGGAACGGCGCCAAGGAAGGGGGTAAAAGGAACGGCGGCGAGGTGAACGGGGTGAGAGATTCGGTAGCAGTGGCGAGGTGAAGGGGGTAAGGTGAGGGGGTAACGACTGTGAGCTAGGGCTTTTTTGTTCTTTTCATTTTTCATCGAGTGTGAGAGATATTTTTTTATTTTTTTTGTTTTTTGATTTTTTGTTTAATTAAAATCTAAGAGGGGAAACCAATATGGATTTAATTAATAAATTATCTAAAAAGGAATTAGTTAAAGGATTGCCTAAAACTAAATTTGATAAAGATAGAATTTGTGATGCATGTCAACTTGGTAAACAACACAAGTCTTCCTTTAAATCTAAGAAAGATATTACTACTACTAGACCACTTGATATGTTACATTTAGATTTATTTGTACCTAATTCGGTTGCTAGTTTAGGTGGTAAATTGTATGCCTTTGTGATTGTTGATGATTTTTCTAGATTTACTTGGGTATTATTTCTTACTCATAAAAGTGAAACACCTCATGTATTTGCTATATTCTGTAGAAAAGTTTAAAATGAAAAGGGTACTTCTATTGTACATGTTAGAAGTGATAGAGGTATAGAATTTGATAATATTGATATTGAGAATTTTTGTGATGAGCATGGTATTAATCATAACTTTTCGGCACCTAGAACTCCTCAACAAAATTGTGTGGTTGAAAGAAAAAATAGATCTTTTCAAGAGATGTCTAGAACTATGTTACATGAACATTCTTTACCGGAATATTTCTGGACAGAAGCCGTTAATACCGCATGCTATGTAACTAATCGTGTTATTATTCGTAAAAAGTTAGATAAGACACCTTACGAATTATGGAATGTTAAGAAACCTAATATTGCATATTTTAAGGTTTTTGGTTGTAAATGTTTCATTTTAAATGATTGTGATCATTTAGGAAAATTTGATGCTAAATCCGACGAAGAAATATTTCTTGGATATGCTACTAATAGTAAAGCTTATCATGTTTATAATAAGAAAAGTTTAGTTGTTCAAGAATATATACATGTTGTTTTTGATGAATCTAATCCTTTTGCACCCATAGTGCATTCCGATGATGATGTTGAAATTATCCAAAAAGTTTCAGATATTCAAATTAATGATACATCTAAGGAAGAACCATCGAGTGCTCAAACTTCTTCTAAGGAGATAGAAAGTAAGGGGGCGAACAAAACTCGAATGATTTACCTAAGAGTTGAAAATTTGTGTCCAACCACCCTATTGATCAAATTATTGGAGATCCATCTAGTAAGGTTATGACTAGATCATCCTTAAGAAATGTTTGCAATAATGTGGCATTTGTTTCTCAATATGAGCTTAAAAACATAAATGAAGTCAAACAAGATGAATCTTGGATGATGGCTATGCAAGAAGAGCTCAATCAATTTGAGAGAAATAAAGTGTGGACACTTGTTACCAAACCAAATGATCATACTATTATAGGCACTAAATGGGTATTTCGGAATAAAAAGGATGAAAATGGTGTTATTATTTGAAATAAAGCTAGACTCGTTGGCCAAGGATACAATCAAGAGGAGGGCATTGATTATGAAGAAACATATGCACCCGTTGCACGTTTAGAAGCTATTTGCATGCTACTTGCTTACTCTTGCTTTAAAAATTTCAAGCTATATCAAATGAATGTGAAAAGTGATTTCTTGAATGAATTTATTGAAGAGGAAGTTTATGTGAAACAACCTCCCGGATTTAAAAATTATACGCATCCGAATTACGTATTTAAATTGTCTAAAGCATTATATGGCTTGAAACAAGCACCTAGAGCATGGTATGATAGATTAAGTTCATTTTTGCTTAATAATGGATTTGTTAGAGGCAAAGTAGACACTACTTTATTCATTGCCAATGATATGCTACTTGTGCAAATTTATGTTGATGGTATTATTTTTGGTTTTACTAATGACAATCTTTGCAAAGAATTTTCTACTTGTATGCAAAAGGAATTTGAAATGAGCATGATGGGAGAGATGAATTATTTTCTCGGATTGCAAGTAAAGCAATGCAAAGATGGAATCTTTGTCAATCAAGAGAAATATGTGACGGAACTCTTAAAGAAGTTCGACATGGAAGGCGCTAAATCAATGAGTACGCCTATGAGTTCAACGTTGAAACTTGACAAAGACGAAAGTGGTAAGAGTGTTGACATAAAGAAGTATCGAGGTATGATTGATAGCTTACTTTATTTAACGGCTTCTAGGCCAGACATCATGTTTAGTGTTTGTTTATGCGAACGATTCCAAGCGAATCCAAAAGAATCCCACTTACACGCCGTAAAACGTATATTCCGTTATCTTTTCGGCACTAGTTCTTTGAGTTTGTGGTATCTAAGAGAGAACATATTTGACTTAATAAGTTATTCCGATGCAGATTTTGCGGGTTATGAAATCGATAGGAAAAGAACTAGTGGCACATGTCACTTTCTAGGACACGCACTAGTATCTTGGTCAAGTAAGAAACAAAATTCGGTGGCCCTTTCAGCGGACGAAGCCAAATACGTGGCGGCCGAAAGTTGTTGTGCACGAACTTTATATATTAAACAACAACTAGAAGACTTTGGAATTAGTCTTAGCCACATTTTCATTAAATGTGATAACACAAGTGCTATTAGCTTGACTAAGAACCCCATACAATATTCACGTACTAAGCACATTGAGATAAGACATCATTTTATTCGTGATCATGTGCAAAAAGGTGATGTTGATATTGAATTTGTTAGCACCGAATCGCAATTTGCGTATATTTTCACTAAACCACTACCGGACGATCGTTTTTGTACTATCCGTCGTGAACTTGGTATGACTAGAGCTTGTGACATCTAGTTTGATTAAAAAAAACACAAGTCTTCATTTTGCATGTTATTGTAAACTAATAATAATTTTGCAGTTTAAAAATCATTATCTGTTATTCAAAGAAAAGAAGGGAAAAGAATCTGAAGATCATCAGCATCAAAATTCAAAACATCATTGAGACTAGAAGAAGAATAATAAACAAAATTATGCTCTATATCTAATAGAGTTGTCCAATCAGGGCTCATTGGCTCGACAACCTTTGCAACAACACTACGGTTTGAAAGATTCTCGATAGTCGAAAGAATTTCAGGTGCAGCTTTTTCTGCCGACATGAGGAGCCCTAAAAATCCTCCAGATGAAGGAGATGCCAACAAATCAGCATCGATTGGAAGAATCTCATGTTCTGGAAGATTTTCGGTAGTCGGATTAATACCTGGCGCAACATTTTCTGTCGATGATAGGAGCCTTGAAGAACTTCTAGGAGGAGCAAAAGAAAAGCATGGGTTAGCGCTAGAAGACTCTCCTAATCGAGCCTCTAACGCCAGCACCTGTGATTGCAAAGCCTCTAACGTTGTCACCCGTGATTGTAACTCTTCTACCTTCTGTTCAAGAGAAACAATGAGCGCAATACAGCCTTTACTGGGATTCTCGATTCTCGCCTTAGCTTAAAAAAGAAATGAATTTAGAGTCTCAAGATATTGATGTTCGGGAATATTTTGTAAAGTATTTGCAACACTCTTTACCCCGAAAACGGTGAAGATTGTGCGATAATCTTGACGACTAATCACATCAAGAAAAATTTGTGCATATTCACACCATGGATGACATCTCTTGCGTCTATAAGTGCAAGCAGCACAAGAAGAACCTGTACAACGAAAGGTATTCGCCATACTTATGATTTAGTTTCCTTTACTCAAGGGTACCTCCTATAAAAGTTATAAGAAGAAAATGGATCTCAAGGGAGATAACAAGAAAGAGGGGACAAGAGACATCTAGCACTGAAAGAATCTCAAAGATGAAAAGCTGTCTTCTTTAAAAGTCAAAATATATAGCGCCTCACACGTGCATCTAGAATTCGGAGCCCTTGCATGGTTTAGCTCCCTTTTTGATGTTGACATAGGGGGAGAAAATATGTGTATGATGTTGATGCTTCGGTAAGAGGCGGTAAGATTTTTTGCTGTGGTAAGATTTTTTATACTGACTTTAAATGTTGTGGTAAGATCTACATTCACACTTTTGAAAGGTTTATTTATAAAATATTAGTTTTGGTTTTAAAACTATCTCAAATATTTGCAATATTTTTTAATTGTCATCTTTGCATAAATTAAGGGGGATCATATTATTTATTTACGTTTATATGCTATTTATGCTTGTTATTGTAAACACACATCAATTTATTGTTATCATTAAAAAGGGGGAGATTGTTGACCTAAGTCTTAATTTTATTTTGATAATAACAATAAATTAGTCATGTGTAATTTAACACGTTTCTTGATATAAGTATACAATTCATTTACTTGAAAAATTCAAGAAAAACATGACAAGGATCAATCTTTCACTATTCAATCATTGGACAAGACAAGGAAGATCAAATCTCTCAATCCAAATCATGAAGTACAAAGGATCAAAAGACTATATTTTCAGCTTCAAGGAAAAAGTTTCAAATGAAGATCAATCCGAAGAAACAAATCAAAGCGCTTTCGAAGACTCATTAATTTAGTAATTGAGTGAGTGCTTAAGATTTATGTAAAGTTACTTTATTGATCAAATTCTTATAGCTCAAACATATTCATGCATCTTTTAAAAGATTGATTCAAACAATCTTGAAATTGAATTTATTTGAAAAACATCATTTTACAAAGACCGAGTTTTAAAATAAATTCATATTATGATCATATTTTAAGCTCTAATAAAAATATGTATCTTAGAAACATATATTTGAGGTTCAAAAATCATTAGAATTTTATTTGGAACTAAATTGTTAAATTACAAAAATGTTTTTATTTTACATTTAAAATTCGCTCAATTTTTGCCCAGTTTAGATCTAATGGTAAGATGGAGGCCTTCCCGAGTTCCGATCATTTTGAAATTTATACAGTAGTTAGAAAACATCTCTTGCCACTTTTGACTAAAATTTGAGCATGATCCAACAGTCTAATTGGGAGAAATTAACAAAACAAATATGAATTTTTTGTCAAAACTAGCTGTTGAAAAGTTTAAAAATGTATAACTTGGAGCCAAAACCTTTCTTAATCATCCCCAATGGCCATATGGTTTTGCAAGCTATAAATATGAGGTCCTAGACATGTTTTAACACACTTGAATCATTCTACAAACTTATTTTACATATATACAAAGTTATTCAAGTATTTAATTAATTTTATTGATCATATTCTTCATCTTTTGAGCTATATATTTTTGGTAAATCTTGATAACTCTAGTGTGAGCTTCATTTGTAATCTTCAAATATACTTGAGAGTTATTGTATTGGTGTGTATCACCACAAACAATTCATTCTTTATTTTAAAAGAGAGTTTGGCTCTTTGTAGAGCAAGATAGCATATCTTGTGAGAAGTGTAGTATGTATAACTACATTGTGAGTGTTGCGTGCATAACAACATTTGTATTGAGGTTTGATCTTCACCCAAAGAAGATTGAATAGCGAAAATTCTCGGGAAACTAACCAAGCGCGAACGTATGGTTGAAGAAACCGAACCGTGAGAACGAAAAGTCTTGAGCTTTAAATTGGTTCAATCTCTCTAACTCAAGCTCTCTTTTTATTGCTATATTATTGCTTGTATTTTGAGATTTCTTATTTACTTATCTTCGGATTGATTACTTGAAATTGATTATTTCCTTGATATTGTTGCTTAGCTAAGGTACTTTACTTAAATATTTTAAAAACGTTTTAAATCCGCATTAAGTTTTTAAAATCCTATTCACCCCCCTTTTAGGATTATTTTTCGACCAACAACATTCATTTCAGACTGTAACAATGGTCTGATAAATGCAATCAAAGAGTGGTTTCCCGAACACCCCCATGCGTATTGCTACCATCATTTCAGGGTTAACATATAGTCAAAATTCCCAGGTTCGACTAACAGTGATACATGTGATAAGGTTATCAAACTGTTCACTGTATATGCATACACTTACTCAAAGAAAAGGTTCCACAGAGCATTAGAGGAAATGAAAAGGGAAGGGAGTGAAGTAATCGAAAAGTTTTTAAGAACAATCCCATTTGAAAACTTTGCTAATTCATACTTTCCAGGGGAGCATTACGGGGAAATGTGTTCAAATATTGTTGAATCATTCAATTCAATGGTACTCGAGGAAAGGACACTACCAATCATTCAACTAGTAGATGGTATATGGTCCAGGTTAATGCGGTTTATTGGCGATCGATCACATGATGCTAGTAGGTGGACATCTATTTTATGCACAAAATTATAGAAGCTGATGAATGCACACATTAAGGCTGGTGAGAACTGGATTGTGAACCGTTCCAGTTCTGGCGTGTATGAAGTCCTTGCAGACCACATGTGCAAAGTTGATATATTCGCACGCACTTGCTCATGCATGCAGTGGAAATTACTTGGCTTCCCTTGCGTTCACGCAGTAACCGTTATGAAGTTCCTCGAGGAGCACTATTTAAAGGTGGAAACGTTTAGAGAATGTTATTCAAATAACATCTTGCCAATCATCCAGCACGTGGATGATATGCCGGATGAGGAAGATGTTCCTTTGCTGCTTCCACCCAAAACGAAGACACAACCTGGTACGCCACGTTTGAATCGTATCAAGTCAATAGGTGAGGTAGGGAAGATACAATGTGGTCGATGTGGTCAGCTGTGCGGTCACAATAAGAGGACATGTTCAGAGAATATTTAAGATTATTTAATATTATTCTGTTTCATTACTAACTAAATAAAGTGTGCATTTGGGATGCATCATGTCAATCATCTGTTTAGTTTATTTGTTACTTATTTCTATTAGTCCTAAGTTGTTATTCCTTCGTTTTAGTTTTCAGTTGGGTCTTTATTGTTATGATCAATAAAATTTAAGTTATCAATATATCTTATATGTGTGAATGTACTTGTTTGAGGTGCCTTTTACTGTCTACGATTTTGAGTCTGATATTGAATGGTTTATAGATTCACTAAGTGTATATAGTTGGTAGTGTGGATACATAATTTTTGTCCACCGATTTGAACCTAAAATAATTCATTTAAAATAATTGTTATTATTGAGCATTTTAAGTAGTTAATTGCTTTTGTGTATAATACATATATTCACAAAGAATATTTAAATCATTTTTTACTTGGATGACACTCTTAGATGAAACAATTGCTTTACAGGTATGGCACATATAAAGTACTAGATTAAATTATACAAGGAAAATATTAGATTAATTTAAATCAAACACTTAGCATATTTAGAAATAAAATGGTAAACAAGTATACGAACACACAATCTCATATGAGTTAATTAATCTATAGGTATCACAATATGAAGTGATAAAGTCATATACACGTTCAAAAGCTTCAATTAACTTAGATGTCGATAATATTATAAATCAATATGTATGTATAATTTAGATTATAAATGAAGATGCATGTACAATTTTGAGTTTTTAACATTTTTGTCCCTTGATGTTTACCCGGATTGTCACTTTAGTCCTTGATATTCAAATTTTGACTTTTCATTCCCTAATATATCTATCGCGTGTCACTTTTGTCCCTTAAACCAACTTCCGTTAAATTTGTGGACGGAAAAACGTGGTGTGCCACTCACGTGGCTTTGCTCGAGGGGGATAAAAAGAAATTCTAGTCTTTGGTTTGACCAAACCATTAATAAGAAGAAACAAAGATGGGAAAGAACAAAGAAAAAACAGAGGAGATCTTCAAGCCTCCTTTGTGCAGCTTGCAAGTCAACATAGCAGCATGAATTAGAGGGGTCAAATCCCAAGAAAACATCTCGAAAATAGCCCCTCACATCCCTTATAGATTTAGCAGTGGCATAAGCAAAAGGTTCACCACTTTTTTTACCGGAAAAAATTTTTGGGGCAGAAGTATTCGGGTGAGATATGTGTGGCTGCCGACTGGAAGCCATGGCAGCCATAGAAACCGTAATAGCAGCGTTGGCAGAGGGCGTGTGCTGCTTGAAAACAGAATCAATGGAAGCAACAAAGAAATTTTTTGAACCACCACAAAAAACAGAGCACCCAGAGTTGGTGCTTTTCTCTGTTTGTTCTTTAGATAAACTTTTTTCTTCTTCCAAATTCATTTTGCACGATGTCTGCTAGCTTTCGTCCATGGTGACCCATATGAACTCAAAGAGAAAGTCTTGATTTTTTCTTCCACACTTGAAAATTTTAAAGCGTAAAATCCCAACCCAAGAGAGGAGATCTTCAAGCCTTCCTTGATCTTCAAAGTGGAGGAGGGATAATCTTCAAAAAAAATTGACTGTAAGAAGGGGAGAAACTTAGTGTAGAAAAGATCTACCCAAAAGTAAGAGGGGGAGAACCTTCGTCGGCGATTTTGGTGACTTGGTCTGCTAATTGAATCGACCTAGCTAAGATTTGTTTTACTATCTCCGCTATTATATTGGAGCGAACTTAGATTGGGTACTACAAAATTTTTAGATTAGATCAACAAAGAAGTGAAACATGAATTTTAAATCCTAAAAAACAAACTCCATCGATGAGAAAATCACATAGAGGGGTTTGAGTTGAGTATACAAAAGGTTGAAGAAGAGAGAGGGGAATGGATATGGTGGTGTTTATGTGAAAGAATTGATGAAGGTGTTGGCAATGGAGGTACCCAAATTTTGTTCTTTCCCATCTTTGTTTCTTCTTATTAATGGTTTGGTCAAACCAAAGACAAGAATTTCTTTTTTTACCCCTCCAGCAAAGCCACGTGAGTGGCACACTATGTTTTTCCGTCCACAAAATTAACGAAAGTTTGTTTAAGGACAAAAGTGACACGCGGCAGATATGTTAGGGAATGAAAAGTCAAAATTTGAATATCAAGGACTAAAGTGACAATCCGGGTAAACATCAAGGGACAAAAATGTTAAAAACTCTACAATTTTAGATTTACTTTCACGTAATATGACTACATGTATAATTTACTGCAGTAAATATTATAATAAACTATTATATATCTTTAATAATTTAAGTTAAATATATCATTTATTGCCGTACAGTAGTTAATCAATTTACATATGATCAATTGTTACTATATAGTAGTTAATCATATTACATACGTTGTTTGATAACTTGTTGATAGGAATAATTGAGGCTGATGATTACTAAGTATTTTCAACTCAATCCTTTCACCTACACATGGTATCCCAAATATTTTGGATACCCAAATAGGTGTTAACCTGACATGTTTACCCCCAAAAACGAAAGTTCCAGTTTCTGTATTGTAACATTTTATAATTCGAATGAGATCTATGTCTGACTTTCGGTGCCTGTTGATCGGGACGTATCTTTGGTTATACATGTCAAATAGATTCCAAAATGGAGTCCTCCTCATTGAATTAATATGAGCAGCATGGAGACCCCCCAGCCTTGAACAACACCATTGACCTTCCGAATGACACCGTATTCGAGCGGAACTGATCGGTTGTCACTATGGCCGACTGCCCGACTCGTCATCTAACTGAACCTGAATGTTCAATTATTGTATAAATATTAGTCAACTGTATAATAACATTGATGATTAGTTAATCCCTTATAGCTGAACTAAAATAAAAGTATCATACTAATAAAATTACCATTTTTGCACTGCGTCCCTTGTGGTGAGTACCATGCCTTTTCCTTTTCTTTTCATTTGAAAGATGTACTTCTTTGATCTTCGGTTGCGGCATGTTTAGAATAGTAACATATGCATTTGAAATCTATAAAAAACACATAACTGTAATTACCTTTTAACACCACAAAAAGTGTATTATTGTTAAGCAAGTATTTTGCAAAAAATATTGACATGTAAAATAAATTTTTGTAATCTACCCAATTCGTTGGTGATTTAAACCGGGGACTTCTCCGTGCAGGCTCATTTTTCGAGGAATTTCCTAAATGTAGGACATATCAAACAGAAATCGGTGCATATCAGTTCACCCCAAATCTGTAAAATATTCTTTCAAAAACATATCCATCATGGAATACATATATATTACTTTTATAAATCGATAATCATCATATATGTTCATGTATATACTATTCGTTAAGTTAAAGTACGAGTAATGTACAAAATAGTTGGGTAGTAACTAATTAATCAAATAAATACCCTACCTTTTTCCCCACCTGTTACATAAACACATAGGGTTAATAAGTTATTCAATCTAGTATACAAAACATCGATGCTCAAATCGGTATCAACATATGTGCAGAGCAAAGTATCAACATACGATGTATCTATTAATTTCGGGTTTAGACATGGTTTACCTATTCCTTATGGTTCATTATACCTCCAGCACTAGCAGTAAGTAATCGAGTTGTGAAGATTTCGTTCCGATGTCACTCGGTTATCCTGAACTGGACCGACGACCCGACTACTAATATAGGTATTTATAATGTAATGGCGCTTGATTGTTTTTTTTTCCTTTGGTGAATCACCGTATTAATCTTCTTAGCAGATGTTTGGCCGTGATTTTGAAGCAAATTTTACAGAGAACAGATGTGTAGAAGATTCTATTTAGTTAAAGATTATATAGAGGGCTATTGGTAAATATCTATGTGTACTATAGTGTAGAAGTTAGTATGACAAATTTAGCTTTTAACAAAATCGCACATTGGACTACATATCCCCACAAATCAGCGACTAGTCTAAACAAATATTCCCTTGTCATATGTACAAAGTTCCGAAATCAGTTAAATGGGCCCGGTTTTTAGTTTTGCACCTTTTTAAAAATTTGAATTTTATAATAAAACAAAGCATCAGAAAATAAATTTGAATTGATAAGGATATATTTTTTTAATAAATAAACCATAACCAAAACACAATATGCTATGAATTTTTTTTTTTTTAGAAATGAGACTAAATAGCATCAAAGTAATTTAGTTTCAAGATTCATCTTATAATCAGATCTTTAAACTTATTTTAACAAATATTGATATATTTTTTTTTTATTTTTGTATAATCAGACGAAATTCGTATTATTTAGTTTAACTTACGTGTATAAAGTGATTGTGGTGCATATGAGATATACGTAATTGAAATTTAGTATTCATGGCCATTATTTAATAGAGAACTAGGGGCAAATCCTAGTTTTCTATTAACAATTTAAAATTAACTTACATTTCAAATAAATGATAACGTTGTTTATATTACATGTGCGCAAAAAGCTTTCAAATTTTTTATGTGCCCAACATTATATTATACAATAACCTTACGTGTTCGACTTCTATTAAATACATGCACTAAATTCTAGGAACTATTGTTTATTTACGCTCAATAAGTTATATAGATATACAATACTTAAAAAAAAGGCGATAACATTGTTTAAAAACAAGTGTCAAAAAAGCTTTCAAATTTTTTATGTGCCCAACATTATATTATACAATAACCTTACGTGTTCGACTTCTATTAAATACATGCACTAAATTTTAGGAACTATTGTTTATTTACGCTCAATAAGTTATATAATATACAATACTTAAAAAAAGGCGATAACATTGTTTAAAAACAAGTGTCAAAAAAGCTTCCAAATTTGCGACGTTTACAAGGTTATACTATAAGATAACATTGGTAATTCAATTGCTCTATAATTCGCGCACTATCTTATAGGTTAATATTTTATATCTACATTCAATAAGTTATATAGTACGCACGTCAACTATTATACATAATAATAATTAAACACCATATTGTATTTTTAAACGTGTCCAATAGCTTTTCAAATTTTTGATGCGCACAATGTGATAGCATAAAATAACTTTGGTAATTCGATTTATTTGAAAATCACGCATTAACTTCTAACATATTATTGTATATCTACATTCAACAAGTAATATAGTAGTCAAATCAACTAATATAAATATATAATTCTTAAATAGATGATAACATTGTATATATAACACGTGTTGAATAGCTTTCAAATTTTTAATTTTTTCAAGGTTATACTATGAAATAAGATTACTGATACAGGAAAAGTGACTATAAAATTTCAAAGTTACCAAGGTTATAATATAAATTAAGTAACCTTACTATTATATAATCTTACGTTTTATATGTAAAATCCTGCGATAAATCATATGTTATTAGTCATATTACCTATACTAAATACATACTTGGAATTTATCTTACAGTTATCACATATACTTGTTATAAATGCCCAATTTAATTGATAATTTGAACGGTTCTCATATTATTATAGATTTAACATGAGGTATGTCTAACAGCTCTATACGCCGTATTTTGGAGTATTCAATTTTCATATTACGTTTGCTATATACATATATTTATAATACATTTATTCAATTTTTATACGAGGTACCAAGTATGATCAGATTGAGTATTATAACTTGTCAAGATGATAAATACTTGAGTATTAAAACTTGTTACTATGATCACATTCAGCATTATAACCATACTTACAACTAATTAAAACTATTGATATACTTCCAATAGATCGAAAGTATAAAATAATGCGTTTTAAGACCAATAGTCGCATAGCGATGGTATGACCTAGATATATTTTCCCTTAATTTTGCCCGTAACCATATTAGTATTATATATGCATTACATTTTTTTTTTTACACTTAGTCAAACGCTGATAACTATATATATATACACATGTCATTTTTATAGTTTAAGTACTTGTATACACATCTATATTATGTATTTACCACATCACTTGTTAACAGCTACTTACTATGTATTTGTTCTCAAACACAGTCTTATTGTATTTTATGTTATTTAAATTATAGTTGTACATGACTATATGATGCATTCGTTATATAATTAAATTTTAATAATTTTTAGTCTGTATATTTGTAAATTTATTATTAAAATGTATTTGTACAATTTGTATTTGTTTATAGCCTTACGTAAAATATAAAGTACAAATCATCATCCGTATGTAAATTTTTATCTTTATATCGTTGTATTTTTTTTTAAACCGTACCTAATTATCAATCGTATATGTACAACCATATTTACACGACGTATATTTCGTTTATTCAAAACATATATGTTAAAAAAGTTTATAGTTAATTTGTTTTGTTATAAAGTTAAATGGGATATAGGGGAATGCTATGTAAATTGTATCTCTGTACTATTGTAATTCTTTTTTGTTCAAATTTGTATATTTATGTAATTAATAATTATACATGTATAATTGTACGTAAAAAAATTGTACCTGTATATCATACTTTATTCTACCATGATATGTCAAGATTAGATTAAATATATTAGTCAAATAATGCTAATTATCTAATCACACCTTCTCAGAAAACAGCTGGGACCTGGTTGAAAAACTTGAAACAGCTATATCGATATAATTTATTATGCACATTTTAACCAAAATATATGATATTGTCCACTAAATAAATTACAGCAAATCAATAAACCTCTTTACCAACGGTGCAAAAAATATTTATAAAGCTTAATTAAATTCACCACCTAGAGGCTACTAATTACAATGTATTTACTCATTTCAAAACTGGTTACTTTTCCAAACAAATTTAAATAATTTTCAAAAAATTTGAATATCCCTCCATATACACTTTCCACTTTTCACATATTACCGCCAAAAACATGTATATTTAACACCATGAATAGGACACCCCAAACTAACTGAAAATAATTAAAACTTGTTAGTTGTATATATATACACACACACATATATATATATTTAATAATGGATTTTATGTGCTATTGTGGACACACTGCTGTTACAAGGACATCAACTACCTCCAAGAATCCTGGTCGTCGTTTTCTTACTTGCTGCAATGGCCCTGTGAGTTTTTATATTTTTTAATTATTTATATTACAATATATACATTACTCGATGCATTTATAGAAAACCTAATTTTTTGCAGAATAACGGATGCGGTTTTTTTTTGGTGGGAAGATGTTGCAATTTGGATTCACTGTAATCGAAGGATTAGAAGATGGGAGAAGTTATTGTGGATTTGGTTCATTATATCTATCATCGTTATACTAAAATTTATCCAGTAAACAACTTAACAATATTGTAATATCTGTTTGGATGATTCATCTATTAGAGCCACACAATCCAAATCCATTGTACGAAGTTATTTAATAACTATTTGCAATATAATATAACATCTTCGTAATTTAAGTATATAACAATATATGTGCATCTTATTGTTCTTAGTAATAACATAATAATGATTTATTCAATGTTTAAACCACACAAAAAAAAGGAAAGTTTATATTCACGTGCCTTGAATGATAATATTACACAAGGGAAATTTCTAAAATTAATATATATATTTAACATTACCTTAATTATCCATTTATATTAATAAAAAATACTAACAAAATGCACTGAATATGTAGTTCTCAAATAATTAAAAATAAATAAGAATAACCATACCAAATATAGCAAAATAAAAATAGTTTCTTAACCAAAGTTGCAATCTTCTTTTTTTTTTTCCGAAAATGAAATACCTAATTTTAAATCTCCAAACAATATCATCAATCTCCAGCAAACGGATTTTTGGAGGAGGAGCTGTGTGCGTAAAGATCATTATCTTCGGGTTCCGATCGATCTTCATTATTATTTGTATTTTCATCATCGCCGGTAGTTGTATCACTGTTGTTTAGATTTTCATTCTCTTCTCTCTCCAAATCAATCATGTCCTCCACCCAAGGCTGTTCTTCGTGATACAACCCATTGCCATGTTCAGTATCCTCGTCATCTTCATCGTTGTCTTCGTTGTCTACTGTCCCATCACTCCCATGTTCATCATCATCAACGTTATCTTCTATGTCATCATCCACATTTGCACCATGAATCTCTTGTCCAACGATGTTTGCATCTGTATTAACAGCATTACGTTCAGTATCTGATTGACTGAAACCTTGTGGGGATGTTTGTTCATTCACCTTTTGGCGCTTGGTTGGTTCATCAATTTTTTGTAAACTGTTTGTTCTTTTAAGAGACCTGTCACTATTATCAGACATGATTGTTCCTTCTGGGTTTTTCCGTTATTTGTATGTGGTCATTAGCAGCATTTAAACCCATTTAAAAGGACTTGACGATTGGCCAAATGATCATGACGCTTGAAATTCCGACCTTGTTTGAAAAACACTACAACAATTCATTGTGTGATATTATGCGAGTTGTTACTAACAAACTCTCTCCATGCGGGCCAAGTATATATAACTGCATTCACCTCTCATTAGGCAAGCCTTAAGGGAGTGTGTTTGTGATAATAAATTTACAATATGGGGTGTTTTTGACAAGGGTTTTTTTTGTGAAAATACCACCGCTCTAAAATAATGAAAAAAAAATTAATAGAAAATGAGTAAAATTTTCTTCCTGACAGTGGTTTTTGAGACAAAAAATTTTGAGGAATAATAATTTTATTTTTTTCAAAATAAGGGCTTGTTTTGCATGATGTGTTTTTATTTTTTAACAAATATATTTTTTTGTCTCTCCTAAACTATAATTTAATGTCAAATAAACAACGATAGATAATAATACATTAGAAAAAGGATTGCAAACTTAACTTTTGCATAGCAATTTTTTTTATCATGTATGCTTTTGTCAATAAATGGATTTAAAATTTTAACTTGTTGAAATAACTGTAAAGCCATGTAAAACACTTGTGTATAGTATCTGCTAAAAAACATTTAGTACAAATTTAATTATGCATAATGCTATAAAAAAATTACAATCCGAAAATATATTGCAAAGTTAATGCTGAACTATTTCGTAGTTTGGTCAAGACAAATCCTTAATTTATAGTATAATATTTTTTATATTTTTTTTACAAAAACATTTCTAACAAGACCGTTTTCTAATATCACATATAATTAATAAATATTACAAATTAAATGTTGGGAGATCCAAAGAGAAAGGATGCTAAGACCGTTTATATTAATCATTACAAATTTTATAATACAAAAATTTGTAAAAACTGGCATAAGAGTATCTCTCTCTCTCTCTCTCTCTCTCTCTCTCTTAATGTCACATGCAATGTAATTGATTAAATATTTTAAATTAATATGTTAACTAGAATTTAATGGAAGATTGAATCATTGGATATGGTAGGAGTGTAAACGGACCGGATACTACACTATTTATTATTGGTATCTTCTTAAAATTTACTATCAAAATTCTTATCCGTATCCCTTCAGATACTATATTAAACTATTCTTATTTTTATCATATCAGATATCTCGGATTCGGATAACATCCCTAACCATTTTTCTATATAATTATATACATTTTTTTATTTTTTGCTAACCTAAAAATTAGCTCAATCTTAAAAATATATTTGATTACATAATTTTTCAATTAAAATGTCACATTATGCAAGTTGTAACTCAAATAATGATTGTTTTTCTTCCTGTATAACCCAATAAGATTTACGTTAAAATTATAATTTAATCACACAGATTAAAATTTAAATTCAAAGTTGAAAATCTCTATAATTTTGAATTTGATATGGTCTCGTAAATTGAATGCTAGGAAATCACATATGTTGTAAATAGTTTGCAGCCAATTGTTTTTTAGTTTATGTTTTTTGGTAAATTGGACCTGCTTGTGCACACCAGAATAAATCATGTTTGATTTTTTTAAATGGGGAGAGATATATATACTAAATTATAACGAATACGGATATCCGCAAATACTAATAATCCACCTCAGATACGGATTATCCAAGTCGAATGCTATCACTATCCATTTTCTCGGATATTTATAAATACAATCAAAATCCTCTTTTTCTAATATTCATTTGGATAAATATAAATTCGGAAAGGATTCTGATTTTCGAATACCCATTTACACCCCTAGATATGGTCTATGTTTTGTGCAAATTTTGAGAAAAATAAAGAACACATGAGCTTGTATAATAATGTTAAAGAAAATTTACTTTAATTGAGCAAGTGTCACCTAATGAATTATTACAAGTTTTACTCCTAATCAAGGGATATTTTGCCAATGCACTCCACATGATGGATCTAATTTGAGATTGTACCCTACATTTTCAAATCGTTGAAAATGCACTCCACCATTCTCCACACATGCTAACACACGTTATATTTTAAACAAACTAACCAAAATATCCCTTTTTGGGACAAAACTAAATATAGACATTGAAAACAATAATGATGCACCATCTATTATAAAAGCAACCAAAAAGACGTAGTAGAATCACCAGTAAAATTGAGCAAGAAAATGGGTGGAAGTGGTGAGCCTTTACCTACCAATTCCAAGGTATATGATGAATCTTTTCATTTTTTGCCCATAGTTACAATGCTTCATTTTAACACAGCAATGACCCCTTTGATGATATCTCTGTTTCACAGCACTTCTACTGTGGTGATGAAGGCCATTGGGTGAAATCATTCCATCTAAAGAATAGACTATGTAAACTTGGCCGGTGCCCACAAAGGATGTCTCTGTATCAACTCAAGAACACAGTTGTGGATATAGGTTTCTGAAATGTAAATGGTAAACACAATGCAAGGTGCTTGACTGGGTGGATACACTTTAAGTTAGGGAAGAAATGAATGAAGCATCATCAAGCAACACAATACGTACAAGTGCAAATGCAAATGTTAAAGTCACAATGAAAGAGAAGGGGAAGAAAGTCACTTATGAATGATAAGTGAATGATGTAATTGGGCTAGTAAGTAATTTTTTTTAAAGTAATATGTATTTCCATTACCATATAAGCATCCAAATTTACAAACAGGCATAGCAAAAACATTTAACAAATAAAAAATCATTTAAATAAAGTGTATTCCCAGACAAAAAGGGTGCATGAGCAGGGGGGATTAATGGAGGGAGATGTGATGCAAGTAAGGGAGAAGATATAACAATGTAGAGAGAGTGATTTCCTGCTTTCCTCTAACACAAAATTGAAACCAAAAGCTAAAAGAGAATATACTCGATTCATAGTTGCAAGAGCAATTGAAAGTTGAAACATGAGATTTCTTTAATAGATCCAACTAGTCTCTCCATTATATATATTTGAGGGGTGAAAAATAAAAGAGATGAAAGAGTAAAGTAAAACTAAGTGATGTTGCCTAAAAATGGACAAGTTCCACGCTAGCATGGAGGGAATAAGTGAACATCAAAGTACACATGCACATAATTTTAACTAGTAAAGAGAGATGGATATTAAATATGCAGAATGTAAATGAGACAAATATTTACATGTGGTTTGCCTCAGGGGGGACTATGTCTACACAAGGAAAATATAGGGCCAAGTTGTATTATAATAGATGAATACATGGTGGCCATGGATGGCATTTATATAGTATTTTGAGTAAACAGCCCATTTAGCCACTAAACTTTCAATTTTATACCACTTTGCTCACTTAACTTTAAAATGAACCACTTTAATTATCAAACTTTTTAGTAAGTACCATATTTCCCATTTCGTCCAAATGAACTGTTAAAAATGACAGGATTAAGCAATGTGCCTAGCACATGACTTCATTTAAGGCCAAAATGGTCAATTTACATTAAAAATACACCAAACCTCCATCTAGTACAGCAATGCCCATTCAGATCCCTATCCCCTTTCAAAATTCCTACCAGAGAAAATACTCGTTGAAGACCCAATAAGTAACCATCCTCTGTTTGAGTTTGCAGAAAAATAGAATAAAACCATCATTTCAGGTGAATAGACGGACACATAAAAAAATCTTGCACTTAACCCCAAAATTCAACTAAAATTTCAACTGTGGGTACTAGAAGAACAATGACGATCCATACAACAAAACAGCAATGATTGACGAATTAACAAAGATGATTCAACAATATAACTAAATACCTAAATCCATCAAACAAAACACTTATAATTTGAATCGGGTCTGAATCCAAAATCACAAACATAGCTCAATGGAAATAGATTTAGACTTCAAATTTGAATCAGGTCTGAATCCAAAACCCTTTTTTGCAAATTATTTCTTTGAGTGGAATGTGAGAGCACCATTGGAGGTCATATACGAAGCTTATGAAGGTGAAAAAGAAGATGCAAATTGTTGACCTTAAAGTCAATTAATCTTATTTTGATAATTACAATAAGTTAATAAAGTGTTATTTAACTCGGTTGTTCCAATGATGATAGCCATTTTAACCGATATATCTTCCGACCAAGTGTAACTTCAAATCGAAGCAAATCTCACACAAGCTTTACAATCGTCTCTACTCACAAGAAATGAACTCAAGTGATATACATGTGCTATACGAAGCCAAGAAAAGATCTAGATCATCAAGCAAGTGAAGATATGCACAAGAATGATCTCCACATATTCTACAAGTTATCAAAACCAAGAAAGGATCAAGAACATCAAACAAGTAAAGATACGCACAAGAAAATCAAGCATCACGAAGACTCGAATTATCATTAAATGGAGTGAGTGCTTAGATTTTATATTATTAAAGATAAATATTTATTTCTTTTGATCAAATCATATTTATACCTATAGCTTAAATTTATAATTTAAATTTATTTTTCAAACATATTAATTAATTGAAATATCTTTTATTGTAAAAAAATATTGATTCAAACTAAATTGCTTAAAATATTATTTAATTGAAATTGAATTTATTTTTTACAAAATGTAAAGCATAATTTTTACAAAAATCGAGTTTCAAAATAAATTCATATTAATTTTAAATGATCATATTTTAAGCTATAATAAAAATAGGTATCTTAGAAACATATCTTTGAGGTTCAAAAATCATTATAATCTTATTTAGAACTTAATTGTTAAATTGCAAAAATATATATTTTTTTTACATTAAAAATTCGCTCAATTTTTGCCCAGTTTTGATCTAATGGTAAGATGGAGGCCTTCCCGAACTCCGATCATTTTGAAATTTTTACAGTAGTTAGACAACATCTCCTGGAAATTTTAACTAAAATTTGAGCATGATCCAACGGTCAAATTAGGAGAAATTAACAAAACAAATTTGAATTTTTTGTCAAAACTAGCTGTTGGAAAATTTGAAAATGTATACCTTGGAGCCAAAACCTCTCTTAATCATCCCCAACGGCCATATGGTTTTGCAAGCTATAAATATGAGGTCCTAGACATGTTTTAACACACCTTGAATCATTCTAATACGCTATTATTCATATATTCAAATATACAAAGATTGAAGAACACATTTTGATCAATCTTTCATTTTTGAGCTATATACTTTGATCAATTTTGATATCTCTTAGTGTGAGCTTCATTTGTATTTTTTTATACACAAAAGAGATATTGTACATTGGTGTTAGCCACCAAAACTTATTCAAATCATATTTGTGAGAGGTGTATCTCATAGAATAGCAAGAGGGATTTCTTGTGAGAGTATTGAGGGTGTTTCAATACTTGTAAGAGTGTGTGAGAAGAATATACTTGTAGAGGTTTGATCTTCACCCGGAAGGAGATCGGTTATAGTGGAAATTCTCGGGGAACTAACCGAGCGCGGAGTAGGGGAACAAGCCGAACCGTGTGGACAAAAATCTTCGACTTCGATCGGTTCAATCTTTCTATCTCTTGCTCTATTATATTGTGCTATTTATTCATTGTGTTTGGAATTAACTTTGTTCTTCATTGCTTGATAAATATAGACATCAAATATTTTTAAATCATTTTTAAAAATCCTATTAAGTTTTAAAAACCCTATTCACCCCCCCCCCCCTCTAAGGTATTTTTCGACCTACAAAAATGACAACGTTTTAAACGAGAATCAAGACGAAAGATTGATGAATAATAACCATGAATTTTCTTTGTAGCTTTCTATGCATCTTCTTCTCAGGTTGCCACTCCGACGTCAAGTCCGGCGAGGTCTGAAGGGGCATTGCTGTAGAGGTTTTGGTGTATTTTTAATGTAAATTGACCATTTTGGCCTTAAACAAGCTCATGTACTAAGCACATGGCTTAATTCTGACTTTTTACGGTTCATTTGGACGTAATGGGAAATATTATACTCGCTGAAAAGTTTGATGGTTAAGTGGCTCATTTTAATTTTAAGTGGACAAAGTGGTACAAAACTAAAATTTTAGTGACCAAATGGGCTGTTTACTCTATGATTTTTCTCTTTGGAACTACCATTTCTAAGGAAGAAGAAGGGTTAAATTTGTCTCTCTATAGTTAGGTTTCTTCTTCTAGGCTAAGTTGTTTCTTGTTTGAAGTTGAGGCCCACCCCTTTATTTATATAAAACATAAAGGGGACACCAGAATAAGAGTGAGTGGATGAGGACCATGGTACCACAGTGAGTGGAGTGGTGAGCTAGGTATATGCTCTGTGAACTAATGAGACACCTCCTTTGTACAAAATTGTTATGCATGTATGAGAGATGAGACGTGCGCTGAATATATATACTGATACTTTGCCCTTTTTGGTACTGAAAATATAATTTGCCTACTGTAATTTTGTGTCTTGTGAGGCCAAGGTGAATTAGTTCGATCCTTGACTGAGCTGAACAGGTTCTTTAGCCAAGGTGATCACTCAGGCCTAGTAAATTAGGCCAAAGTGTTCACTTAGGCATAACTGATCCAGGCTAAGGTGGTCATTTAGGCCTTGCTGATTTAAGTCAAAGATGAGCTCTTCATATTTGAGTTGGGCCGTATGACCATGGCCCAATATTTCACTTTTGGAGTTCGTCTTTCTCACGCCAGTCATTTTATCAGGCCTAATTAATCAATCAATTGTCGCCACTTAATTTACGATTATGACGAGTAAAGTGATAGAAAAGCCCCACATCACAATGGAATTGTCCAAAAATAGAAATAAGTAAAAACCAGGGAGACAAGGGATGAGTGGCATAGGATATTCTGAGGTGGAAGGACATTTTGGTGTTGTTTTTTTGCTTAAAGGAAGTTCAAAAGTATGTTTATTAATGGTTTATAATATATTTATAAAAAATATAATAAAGAAAAATTTGGTTCGGTTCAATAAATGAACTTAAGGATATAAAAAACTGTTATCGTTATATAGTAAATTGTTAGTTAACAACTTTGATTTACCAATTTTAACCAATTCAGTTAAGTTCCAATTTTTCATTTTT